>SNQJ01S0005292.1:225435-240790 GCA_010110895.2 Picea sitchensis | reverse complement strand
TAAAACATTGAGCAGAAAGTACATGACTGTTTGCTGTCCTAAAACAGCAAAAGAAGACAGCCAAACAGTTGAAACTTAGAGCCATACTAAGGTCAAGGACAGACCTTAGATGGCAGCCTCATAGGACTTCAGAATTTCAACATTCTAAACCTCGAAAATCTGCAAATATAACCAGAAAACATCAGCAAGAAAAAGTGCTTTTGGCTAGTGGTTAAGCTGCCAAAGGGGTAACACAATTTGAAATTTGCTTGGACAAAAAAACCTTACAGCGTTAGTTTTTAATGAATAGAAAGAAAGAGAAAGAGGCACTATTACAAGGCTGAAAAACCTTCTAAAAATACTAACAATTTATAAGAAATTAATCACAATACCAACAAGATTCGATAGCTTGGTACCAACACACCAAATTTTTTTATTTCTCTTACCAAAGGGCTGATTGCACCACTAAACACGAGTACAAAACCAATAGAGTATTGTTCCTTATACAATGACTAGAAGCTAGAAGCTAGAAAGAATAATGAGAGAGAGAGTATTGCTGCTGATGAGAAAAGTCGACCTTGAACAATGAGAAGCCTCATTATATAGACTGTGAGGTGCACAAGTGTGATAATAATAGAAGGGCGCCTGAGTGAGTAGAATAAGATAGTGCACATGAGTATAAAGAGGGAGTTGAGATGGAGTAAATACTCCAAATAATAGAGAGTGGGAAGCACATGAGGGTAAATACATGTGGAAGTGAGAATAATGAATGCGCATGGGTGAGTAAAAGGAGTTAGCGCATAGATTTAGGGATCAATGCGCTAGATACTAGGGAGTGAGCTCACGTGTGGACGCATTGAGAAGGAGATGCTCACATGTGTGGAGGAAGAGGACAAAATAGCGCATGGAAATAGGGAGATAAAGAAAGGGTAAGTGGAAGATATATGAGAAGGAGGCACATTAATTGTTGAATGCACTAGAAAATAGGGGAGAACAAGGAGATGCACTAGGAATCAGGATTAATAAGAGGAGGCTAAAGAATAGGAAAAAGGGAGGCACATTAAGACAAAACTCTAGGAAAAAGGAGTTAGGAGGCTAAAAAATAAGAAAAAGGGAGGCACATTAATGCTAGAAAGTAGGGAAAATGGAGGCTCATTAAGACAATGCCCTAGAAAATAGGGAAGAGAGAGGATATGTGCTAGATGTTAGGAACTAGCGCTAGAGAATAGGGAGAGAGAAGGGAACATGCGTGGGAAGCTAAAAAATAGGGAAAAGGGAGGTGAATGCACACATGTGGATAGGGAGAGAAGGGGGTGCGCATGAGTGTGAAGGAAGAGTGAAGCATGGGAGTGATAATGGAATGCACATGTGTGGATACAAATAGGAGTGAGTCTTTAATTGACTTCAACACTCCAAAAATACCAATATTCCACCTCATCAAAACATGCACGTGCCTTGATTTACTTAAGCATGTGCCACATATCCTCAAAATGATGCGCCATGTGTCACCTTTTGAGATTGCCACTTATCAGAATTTTGAACTTGCCACATGTCAGCCTGCATGGCGACTACCCCTGCTAAAAATAGACATGCTAAAAATAGCAATCCGACCTAAAAAGTAGGAAAAGTCCAAATATGTCAGAGACCACTGCCAAATATAGTATGTCTAAAAATAGACACTGCTGAAAATAGAATCTCGTTGCATGCCAATGAAAATATACTCATTAGATTTGATTTTTAGTGAGGAATCTGAATATGTGATCAGAATCATCATTTGAGGCCTAGAACTCCACCTGCTAAAAATAGTGAATTGCTCACATGTCATCCAGAAAAGGATCAGTGGAATTGTGAGCTCGCAAGGACTCTAAATATGTGATCAATATTGCCATGCAAATTTCTGATCCCTGTCTCCTAAAAGGTAGGGAATATGTTGAAAATAGACATCTCTCTCTATCCATGAAGACCTATGCAAACTTCTGTCTCTGAAACAAGGAACACTACCAAACCAATCTTGTACTTGTACTCATATAGGAACCAACCTTGGCTCATGCCAAAGTTCCAAACTATCTTTGGGAAAAATAAGTCATGCTGGCTCTTAAGCCTTAGGATTTTTCAAGTGAGAAAATCTAGGGGTTAACACGACACCCTTGGGGGTTGGAGGCCTATCATCTTGCTCATAGTTGAATACAAATAACAACTAAAGTTGTGTTTCTACGGATTCACTTTGTGGCACAAGTTCATCAGGAGCAGTCAAGTTTTATGGAGGGTCTGTTTATTCTAGACATGGTGATCTCAACATGGGAAGCGATGGAGTGGGCTTGAGAGTCTGGATAACAATCTCTTTTCCTCAAAATTGACTTTGACAAGGCTTGTGTTAAGATAGATTGGACCTTCATCATGGAGATGCTGACGTGCTTGGGGGTTGGACCATGTTGTGTGGCCATGGTGAACACACTGATAATAACGCATTTGTCTCTTCTAATAATTCATTGTCCCTCGGGATTTTGTTGCATTGATCTATTCCCCAGGGGAGCCCCTTGGCCCCTTATTTTTATGTCTTGACCGCAAGTTAGAGGTTGCTCGCATTCAAGCGCATGTCTTGATTCTTAATGGGTTAGATATGGTCAACAATCACTTTGCCGATGATTATCTTCTCTTTGTGTAGGTGAACTAAAACTCTGTGCATGGTACTTGTGCAAGTTTTGATCTCTTCTGTTCAACGTTAGCATTGTGGTTAGTCATCATAAGGTGGAATTTTGGTTGGTAGGGTTGGACACTCCACCTGGATAGATTTCCATAGCCTGGACTTATCTTTGGCTGGGGGTTATTATGAGGTATCTAAGCATACCCTTTGGAGTAAGGATCTCACTAGTGGCTATGTGGGATAGGTGTTTTCAACAACTCAAGAGTAAGCTTCATGTTTGGCATCATATGGACCTTCTGTTTGCTAGGAAGCTGACAGTGGTTGGGTGGATTCTTCAAGCCTCCTACATTTATTATGTGTCTTGCTGGTTGCCAAGTCGGGCTCGATTTCGGGTGGAGCATATCTTGAGGTCCTGCATGTGGCCGAAGCATGGTGGGGAGAGGGGTCTACCTCTAGTCCCTTGGGATGTGTGTATCATGCCAAGGATGAGGTTGATTGATGTTGCCACTCAAGGAAGCATTCTCACCAGCAAGTGGGTGGTGCGATGCTTAGAGGGGATTGCTCCTTGGCATGTTTTATTTTGACTTCAGTCGATAGCATCACAACATGTTGGCAAGGTTGAGGGGGCTTTTGGCTTGTGTGATATTCTCTTCCCCCCACCTATTCCATGTCTCTAGTTTGATTATCTTCAAGAGTATTTGGACAACGTAGAAGTCAATCTTAGGCTTGGTAAGGTGGTGCGGTGCTTAGAGGGGATTGCTCGTGGGTAGGTTTTATTTAGGCATCTATGGATGACATCACAACATGTTGTCAAGGTTTGGGGGGATTTTGATTTGTGTGATATTATCTTTCCCCCCACCTATTCTAGGTCTTTAGTTTGATTATCTTCAGGAGTATTTGGACATCGCAAAAGTCAATCTTGGGCCCGGTTAGGTGGATTTGGAGCGCAACAGGGTAGGTTGGGATTTAGTGAGATGCCCTATTTGGAGTTGGAGGTCTCAGGGTACTTGTATCACAAAGTTGCGGTAGAGTTGCTGCACTTCCAAGCTTGCTTTTTGAGTTAGAAGGGCATTTTCTTTTGGCAGAATTTGTGGGATATAGTAACACATTCTTGGAAAGATTGGTGTACCTTGGCACATGAGTATGGTTTGCTTCCCCCAGACAGACCATCTATTATGGAGCATGTTGGGCTAATCCCCACTGAGGACATGTATAAAATGAATATTGTGATGTCGGGATTGTATTGAAGGGATTGGGGGTGGAGTTTTGGTTGACCTCTACAGTAGTATGATTCATGAAGGATTTATTTAGTGTTTCATTAGTGGCATGTATTAACATCCGTTTCCAATACGAGGTGGGTTTTAGTTGATCCAAAAGATAGGTGGGTGCATGGACTACACAGTGTCTGGTCCGTTCAGCTTTCCTATGAGATGCAACTTCAGGTCTTTGCTTGGCTTGTCATCAATTAGGGGATCCCCTCTAAGGCCAAGTTGGCAAAGAGTGGGCTTTTGATGGTCTTTTCCCTATTTGTTTGCGTTTTGAGATAGTGAAGCATATCTTTTGGGATTGCTAGTTTGCTAAGAGTTGTTAGACGTATATCTAGCACCAGTGTATAGTTCTCCTTCAAGGAAGAATTCACTATCGGGCAGCATTGTTTGGTGATTGTAGCTATCTAATTTGATCCTCTTTCATTGGAATTTGGTAGTGCCTTAGAGTTTCTGCTCTATTTACTGTTTGGAAGATTAAGTGTAGGTTTGTTTTTGAGCATGAGGTCAGTTCTTTGCCTGCTTTTTGTGCCATGTGGCTTGATGAGGTACATCACCAGTTGTTGGCCGAAGGCTCCTTATTGATAAAAGATGCAAAATCATTAGATGCAGTAGCTTATTCTGATTTTATTATGCGCTAGTTGTCTTGAGGAAGACTGTATAAGTTCCATTGTATATACCCTTACACAATTTTGATATGCTGTTTGGAAATACTTTTGTGTAAATATATGACGTATTTTTTCAATTTTTTTGTTTATGTCAGTTTTGCCTATTTGCGCCCTCACATTCCATATAAATCAGGAAACTTGCATATTTGCTGTGTAATTGTTTGTATTTCCATTGTTGTGCATGAATTTGTATTTTTTTAACTTCAATTTTGAATATTGTATACCTTATTTTATTTTTCTGTGTCAAGCCTGAATTTTGTGACTTTGTTCATGTTGACGTGAGTTGAAGGGTCCCCTGATCTGATCTAATTCCGAGACATACTTCTCTGATTACATCTCTCTATTTTCCTGATCTTCAACCAAAATTAGAGCTCTTAGAAACAAGGGTTTTTGCTTTGATGGAAGTTCTTTTCTTTCACGGTGATCTTTCTGCTGTGGAATAAAGGCATAGGGTTTCTATCTCAGTTGTTCCTCTACCTGTTTCTTCTATGTTGGGAGGGTTTCATTCCACCCATTTCTTCTGAGTTGGGATGATTTTCTTCTTTCTATGTTCTATCTTAAATTTTACAGTCCACCTCTTCTTTCATGTTTTTTCTTGCTGGTGTTCTCTCTCAATGAACTGTTTCAATGGATATAAAATAGAATTTTACAGATCACTAAAATAGATTATCGAATACCAGATATGCCTAGAGATCTTTAATTCCGAGTGGTATCTGTGACAAACTGTAACAAGGATGCTTGCACAACCCTCCAAAATCACTGTACTGGTCTTCAGATAACAGGCTCTGATACCATGTAGGAATATGAAAAGACTAAGGAAGCCACAACCAGAGAGAAGTAAATGAAAAATAAATAAAGATGTTATTTTTTTAAATCTTGAGTCATGCAATATTTACAAGGTTTTATACCTATTTATACATGTATATTTTGGAAGTAGAAAAATCACTATGTAAATGAACAAACTTGACATAACACTTGTTTAGGAACCATAAAGACACTATGGAAGTATAAAAGTCACTATGTAAATTTTGGAAATAGAAAAATCACCATATAAATGAACAAACTTGACATAACACTTGTTTGGGAACCATAAAGACACTTTAATGACACTTATTTATGAATGATACACACACTTGTGACGGCACTATTATTTTGAGTATTGATATTACAAGTTACAACAAGGACAAAATTTTTCAAACATTGCATGTGCATGGGCACCTTTCAGTTTTCTCATTAATCTGTTGCAAGACCTTTATGCATTTCTCTAGCAAACTTGATTTTAACTGCCAATTCTCTGTCTTGCAATTCTTGACAGAAATTTATCCAGACTTCCAACAACCCATTTTTATGTAAAAGGAAAATGCCCACACAAATGTTAATAGCAATAATATCCATTATTAATTTCTGTAATTGTAGGTTGTATTTGTCTGCATAATCCCTCATGTAAGTGGCACTATTTGACTTAGTTTAGCCTCCAGTCAGCATGATGCCATGTTATTATTTACCACAGAATCAAACATTTGTCTTTCCGAAAATTCTTGAAAGACATTAAAAAAGGTGAATGCTAGGGAACATGTATCATGAGCAGAAGGTGCTTGGGCATAGATGGAAAATGCAGACATGGAAACAATAGAAAGAAAGTTTTCAGTTCCTTTCTAGAGGTGCAGAAGCAACATTGTTCATTTAGTTGAATATCACATGCATTGAGCTAAAACTATTGCAGTTGAATATCATCCCCATTGAGCTAATTCCTATCTCGTTGGAGTACTTGGATTTTGTCAAAAACAGAATCTGAGTTGAGCCAATGTCTGAGTGCCCTCCAATGACAGATGCTCCTCAGAGGGAAGACTTCCTCAAGGCTTTACTATACAGCTCTGTTGCCATTCGTTGCCTACTTTCCATCATGTACAATTAAAAGAAAAGTGTCATTCCTCCCTATAGATCTTGCTAGATGAACAAGTGACAGGGGACCTACCCCAGAGGAACAGCGCGTCTTCTAATGCAACTTTGTGTATTCTAGAATGATGAAAATTCCATTATTATGCCTTAGGTCATCTATATTACCTTGTTATTTTTTAGTCAACTCTGTTGGCTGTTAATGGGTTCTTCAACCTTCAGGATCAAATGCCAAACCTTCAGGATATCTTGAAGGCTTGACATTGGAGCCTTCAGGATAACTTAACCTCTTGTGGGGAAATTCAACCTATTATTTGTTAATTTATGAGCTTCATTTAATACTGAAAGTACTTCTTTACTTCTGACTGTACTTTGAACTTAGTTTAACATCATTCATAAACCAGAACAGCAATAATCATAAGAATTTACCAGCGTGCAAGATCACAACACATGTACCCTAGAGAAACCCTATACAGGGAGAAAACAATCTCCTTTTATTGCATTAATAAAGTATGATCACTTACAAAATATCCACCATGAATACTCTGCTCTTAAAGAGCTTGCCAAAGACTCTAACCTGACTGTAGACTACTGAGAAACCTCGCTGTTATAAACTCTGTTATAGGCCAGCCTTGAAGGTGTACCTCACTGCTTTCTTGGACTGATATGCTGCCCTTTATTTGACTGTTATAGATGCCTGTTATTGGACTGATATGGCTGCCTTTATTGACTGTTATAGTAGCCTGTTATTGGACTGATATGGCTGCCTTTATTGACTGTTATAGCAGCCTGTTATTGGACTGATATGGCTGTCTATATTGACTGTTACAACAGCCTGTTATTGGACTGATATGGCTTCCTTTATTGACTGTTACAGCAGCACTGATATGGCTTCCTTTATTGACTGTTACAGCAGCCTGCTATTGGACTGATATGTCTGCCTTTATTGACTGTTACAGCAGCCTGTTATTGGACTGATATGGCTGTCTTTATTTACTGTTACAGCAGTCTGTTACCACTCTGTTATGGACTGATATATCACTCTTCTTCCTCACTCATACGCTGCATAACAATTGTGTAGAAGAGAGGGTCGACCTCTTGCTTAAATAGGAGTGGAGAGGTAGAGAGGAGATGGCTCGAAATAGCCTAAATGAATGCATGCTGAACTTAACTCAGCCATCAGAATTAGAACTGACCATTAACTCAGCAGTCAAAATTAGAGCTGAACTTACCACTTTAAGTTAGGAACTCGCCCTTGACATGAGATGCATGTGAACTCCTTAGCATGCACATGACATGCATGCATGCAACATGCAACTAGACATGCATGCAACATGCAACATGCAACAAACTTGACAACTTTGACTTTGACCTAGACATGCAACTTTGACTTTTTACAACTTGACTCTTTACAAAGCAATTCCAATTTCTTCATGGTGGAAGGTGTTACACGTGCCAACACATTAGATCAATACATTACATCATTTGCAATATCAGGAAGATCGTTTGTTTCTAGCTCATAGGAATTTTACGTTCAACCTAACTTTTGCTCATGGCTCACAAGGCTTGACTAGGCTCACAGAGGTTGTACGTTCCCCCTGACTTTTGCACTAGTCTGTCTATGCTCACAGAGGTTGTATGTTTCCCCTGACTTTTGCACTAGACTGTCTATGCTCACAGAGGTTGTATGTTCCCCCTGACTTTTGCATTAGACTTACATAGCATCTCGTTTGTCTTGACTTTTGGTTTGACTCACAGAGGTTGTACATTCCCCCTGGCTTTTGGTTTGACTCACAGAGGTTGTACATTCCCCCTGGCTTTTGTCAATACCTCACAAGACTGGTTGATTCTCCAAATCTCTCTGGCTAGCCTTAGGGTGGCCCATATGGCCTCTCATTGGAGAATGACTGTCGATGCTGCCAAATTTAACACTCCCTCTCAACGAGGGAGTCATTCTCAGCCACACCAAGCTTGCCTCTCAGCTGCACAAACTGTCTCTTTGGAAAAGGCTTGGTCAGGATATCAGCTACTTGCTCACTCGTGGCTATGTACTGTAACTTTACAATTTTTCTCTGGACCAAGTCTCGGATGTAATGGTACTTCATGTCAATATGTTTTGACCTGTCATGAAATACCGGGTTCTCTGTCAATTTTATGCAACTTTGATTGTCACAGTGAACCACCGTCGTCTCGAGCTTGTCACCAAACAACCCAGAAACCAATTTTCTGAGCCATACTGCTTCCTTCCTAGCATCACTTGTTGCAATGTACTCAGCCTTCGCTGTACTCTGTGCAATGGATCCCTGTTTCCAGCTTGAACAAGAGATCATAGTGGATCCTAGGAAGTACTCTTCCGGTCCACTGGGCTTCCTGCCCCTGCATACCCATGCAAAAATAGACCACTGGATGTATATCTCAGACCATAAGTAATGGTCCGTCTGAGATATCTCAAGATATGCTTTGCTGCCACCTAGTGTCTTTGTCTCGGTTCAGTCATGAACTGACTCATTGCAATCACTCCATAGCATATATCTGACCTCGTGTGGATCATGTACATCAATGATCCAATCAACTGCCTATACATGGTGGGATCCACCAAATTTGAACCTGAATCAGAATCATGTAGCTTCCTCAGGTTGGTAACCATCGCAGTAGACATGGATTTGCAATCCATAATACCAAACCTCTTTAATACATCCACCGTGTATTTTCCTTGTGCTAGAAATATCTTGCCCTGTCTTTGCCACACTTCCAATCCTAGGAAGTAATGCATCAAGCCTAAGTCTTTCATCTCGAATTATGAGATTAGCTCCCTCTTACACCAGGCTATTAGCCCTTCATCTCCTGTTAGAAAGAGATCATCAACATACAGGATTAGTATAATAGGTTGGTTCCCTCTTACCTTGAAGTATAGATTTGCATCAACATCACTTTTCTAAAAGCCCAGGCTTTTAAGAAAGCCATCAATCTTGTCATACCAAACTCTGGGAGCCTGCTTAAGACCATACAAGGCCTTCCTTAGCTTGCATACATGAGTGTCTTTGTTATGCAGTACAAAACCATCTGGTTGTTCCACAAAGACCTCCTGTTCAATCTTTCCATTCAAGAATGTTGTTTTTACATCCATTTGATGTAACTTCCAACCAAGAACTAAAGCTAATGCAATAATAACTCGAATGGAGGTATACCTAGCTACATGGGAAAAATTCTCCTCATAGTCAATTCCTTCTTTCTGAGTGAAGCCTTTGGCTACAAATCTTGCTTTGAACTTTTCCACACTCCCATCAACTGCATGTTTGATCTTATAGATCCATTTGGAAGTGACCATTGTTTTGTCCTTCGGCCTTGGCACAATGTCCCAGACATTGTTCTTTAGAATTGACCTATATTCCTCAAGCATGACATCCTTCCATACTTGTAATTTATCTGCTTCTTCAAATGAAGAAGGTTCGACGTCACTGATGCTTCTCATCAGTGCAACATAGCCTCCAAACCGGTGAGGCCTCTTATTTCCCTGAAAGTTCCTTTGGGAGCAACTATCTTTTCTTCTTCCTGTACTATTTCTTTAAGCGATCCTGGCTTCCTTTTGGTTGGAGGTTCTTCCAGATTTCTTTCTAACTCTTCAGTAGGTTCTAGGGGCTCATCACTTGGCCCTTCATGAGGTTCCTCACTCTGATCATCCGACTCTTCATTTTCAGAAGAGGGTGAAGTTGGATGAACTGCTTCTGATTCCTGCTGAAGCTCTCTGGATTTCTTGAATGCGGATTCCTCATGGAACGTTACATCCCTGCTTACCTCTATTTGCCTCTGACCTAGTACATATATCCTGTAAACCTTGGAGTTCTCACTGTACCCCACCAAAATCCCTTTCTTGCCCGAGGGTTCCATCTTTGTCCTCTTCTCCTTAGGGACATGAATATATATACAAGACATCCAAATATCCTTAGATGCCCTACTTAAGGTTTGATTCCTGAGAACACCTCTTCAGGAGTCTTGTCCTTCAAGATAGCATGTGGACATTTGTTCTGAATATACACGGCAGTGGAGGTAGCTTCTGCCCATAAAGAATTTGGCAGATCCTGATCAAACATCATGGCTTTCGCTTCCTCACAAATTGTCCTGTTTTTCTTCTCAGCAACACCATTTTGTTGAGGGTTATATGGCACGGTCAACTGTCTCTTGATTCCTGCTTCCTTGCAGAAATCCTCAAACTGGAGAGATTCAAACTCTCCTCCATTGTCTGTTCTAAGGGTTCTAATGTAGTTCCTTGTCTGCTTTTCAATAAAGGCTTTATACTCTTTGAATTTACCAAATGTGTCACTTTTAGATTTAAGGAAATAGATCCAACATTTTCTTGAGTAATCATCAATAAAAATGACATAAGACAAACAACCACTGAGTGAGGGAGATGACATGGGACCACATACATCAGAATGAACTAGATCTAAGATGCCCTGAGCTCTGCTGTCACTACAAGGAAATGCTTTCTTTATATTTTTACCTAGCATGCATCCTTTACAAATTTCATTTTTACTAAGAGAAATAGAGGGCATGCCACATACCATGTTCTGCAGATCTGGAAGTGCTTTGTAATGAAGATGTCCAAGTCTTCTGTGCCACAACTCGTTGGAGCTAGTCGCATCATGAGCCAATGCTTGAACTGACTGTCCTGTCATGATGTACAATCCTCCTCTGCGATTCCAATGGGTTCTGCTGTACTCAAGTGGCTACCTTTAGCCCTCAATAGTGCCTTCTTGTCCTTGAAGATCACCCAATATCCATTGTCCTTAAGGGTTGCAATTCATAGAAGATTCTTCCTGAGCCATGGAACATATAATACTTCATCAACATGAAGCCTAGCCCCAGATTCCAATCTGAAGGAGATAGAGCCTACTCCCTCTATCTTGTAACATTTGTCATCTCCAAGCTCAACCTGCTTTGCAAAAGATTTTGTCTTGAAATTTGAGAGGATTTCCTCGTACCTTGTTATGTTCTTTGATGCACCACTGTTTACTAACCAAGTTTTTGGCCCCGTGAAAACTGAATTGGATAGGGCAGAAACTGGGTAATATTCTTTTCTAGTTTCTTTTTCATTAGGACTTTTTTGTTTTCGTTTGGATTCATCATCCTCAGCAGTTGAGGCATGATGTTTCCCTTTCCTTGGATTTTTCTTCCTATACCAGTAGTCTTTAGCAAAATGACCCAACTTATTACAACTAAAGCATTTAATCTTAGATGTATCAATACTCTTGCCTTTGAACATACCTTTGGTGTTTGACTTCCTCTGAGAGCCTTTATGGAAAGTGACTTTCTTCTTTCCCTTGAATCTTGATGCTAATGCTGAATGCTCTTCTTTGGTTGGCTCGCTCCTGGTAGCAGTGCGACTCTCCTCTTGGAGGCAATCATGCCATAACCTCTCAAACGTGGGCTTAATCTCTCTCCCACTTACATTGGATGCGAAGGTCTCCCATGAAGAAAGAAGACCATCAAATATGGCCTGCACTAAGTCATCATCATCCGGTATGACCCCTGTGACCAAAAGTTGATCTCTGATCAGGGCTATCCTGGAACAAAAAGATGCTATTGATTCACCTTTCTCCATCTTCAAATACTTAAGCTTGTGCTTAAGTGTCCTCTTCTGACTTGGAGCCTGTTTCTTATACAGATTCACCAAGGTATCCATACAGTCCCTGGTAGTCATTAACAAAGTCATCGCTGGCATTATACTGTCTTTGACTGAGCCAAAGATGATTCGCTTGGCCTTTGCTTGACTCTTCCTGAAGGTTGCTCTTCCTGCATTAGTGGTGGGTTCCTCCACCACTGTGGTCACATATTGCTCAAGATCATGCTCCTGCAAGATATTTGTTATCCAAAGCTTCCACACATTGAAGTTGGCAGCTCCTTCGAGCCTATCCTTGGCCCCGACTGAAATGGAGGATGCATGGACCTTACGTTGGAAACTTAATCAAGCTCGCTTGGATCTGTGTGTACCCTGCTGCTGCACTTCAACAAGCTTAGCACACCCTAAGCTCTGATACCATGTTAATTTATGAGCTTCATTTAATAATGAAAGTACTTCTTTACTTCTGACTGTATTTTGAACTTAGTTTAACATCATTCATAAACTAGAACAACAATAATCATAAGAATTTACCAGCATGCAAGATCTCAACACATGTACCCTGGAGAAACCCTATACAGGGAGAAAAACCCCAGCAAACAATCTCCTTTTATTGCATTAATAAAGTATGATCACTTACAAAATATCCACCATGAATACTCTGCTCTTAAAGAGCTTGCCAAAGACTCTAACTTGACTATAGACTACTGAGAAACCTCACTGTTATAAACTCTGTTATAGGCCAGCCTTGAAGGTGTACCTCGCTACTTTCTTTGACTGATACGCTGCCCTTTATTTGACTGTTATAGCTGCCTGTTATTGGACTGATATGGCTGCCTTTATTGTCTGTTATAGCAGCCTGTTATTGGACTGATATGGCTGCCTTTATTGACTGTTACAGCAGCCTGTTATTCGACTGATATGGCTGTCTTTATTGACTGTTACAACAGCCTGTTACCACTCTGTTATGGACTGATATATCACTTTTCTTCCTCACTCATACGTTGCATAACAATTGTGTAGAAGAGAGGGTCGACCTCTTGCTTAAATAGGAGAGGAGATGGCTTGAAATAGCCTAAATGAATGCATGCTGAAGTTAACTCAGCCATCAGAATTAGAACTGACCATTAACTCAGCAGTCAAAATTAGAACTGAACTTACCACTTCAGTTAGGAACTCGCCCTTGACATGAGATGCATGTGAACTCCTTAGCATGCACATGACATGCATGCATGCAACATGCAACTAGACATGCATGCAATGCATGTCATGCATGCATCATGCGATATGCAACATGCAACAAACTTGACAACTTTGACTTTGACCTAGACATGCAACTTTGACTTTTTACAACTTGACTCTTTACAAAGCAATTCAAATTTCTTAATGGTGGAAGGTGTCACACGTGCCAACGCACTAGATCAACATTACATCATTTGCAATATCAGGAAGTTCATTTGTTTCTAGCTCATAGGAATTTTACGTTCAACCTAACTTTTGCTAGATGCCTTGACTTTTGCTTATGGCTCACAAGGCTTGACTAGGCTCACAGAGGTTGTACGTTCCCCCTGACTTTTTCGCTAGTCTGTCTATGCTCACAAAGGTTGTACGTTACCCTTGACTTTTGCACTAGACTGTATGTGCTCACTGTTATCCCCCACTTTTAGGGATAACTAGGAGATCATGTCTCGAGGCCCATAGGTCCTAGACATGGAGTACCGAGAGTAGGATTGACTTTAGCATGGCCCTGGAGGGCCCACACCTTTTCTTTCTTCCAGCATCTTTATCTTGTCAGCAGCAACAATATCCATCACCATCGACTTGGTCTTGTGTCAGAGATGGTTCTTGCTCCATGAGGTAATTAGTCCAGGTATCATGGTATGTGTCACTTTGATTGTTAAAACCCTCGAATATGTGCATCTGATTCCTTTTATTTTATAAACAACTGCTTGGATCTTACACTTGCCCACTTGACCATGTTTGGGGCGATTGACAGGGTGCCCTAGCAAGCCCGTGTCTATAAGTTTTGGTTTGCCACTGGGGGGATTTTTGAAAATCCATCATTCGCTCCCTTCACAACACCACTTTTTCATCTTGCTTCCCACTCACCTACCCCATTCCACTTGTCCGGGCACTGGGTTGACCTATTTGCAGGATTCTACCTTACCTCGTGGGAAGAAGGGGCTAAAGGCCCAAAAGGTAAAGCAGCTGGTAAAAGATAAAAGCCTAAGAATAAAACCTCGAGATGCTTCGCCCAAGGATCCCCGAGAAAGCGATAAAAGGCTTCTCAACAAGAAACAAGAGGGACCCGGAAAAATAAGAAAACAAGACCTGATCAAAAGATAGGGGGTCTCATCACGAGCCAACCTAGCAGTATGACATTACCACCAGCCGATTACTATGCTAGGGAAGTGACTCTTGGTTGCATGGCCAAGGGAAAGGGGGTCTCATCACGAGCCAACCTTCTCATTTCTGTGAAAGTACTTGTGGGTAACGCTGTCACCACTGGTCACCACGCCAGGGCAGTGTCCCCCGATTAGCTCTTGAACAAAAAGCAATAAAGAATAAAGAATAAAAGGCAAGAATGGGCTTGGAAAAAATGCATCCAGGACAGGTACAACTCGCCTTCTACAAAGGCACCTACAGGTAACATTTTTGCATCCTTGGCCCTCATTGCACCCAGATGCTTGGACATCCCCTGACCACATCACCCACTTACATGGCTTGGATAAGGTTTCTTCCGGGAACTTTCCTTTTCCATTGGACACTAGCCCAATAGGACGCCCTATTCTTTTCTCCAAACTTGTATTGCAGGCTTGTGTAATGTCTTTGAGCTTTTAACTGATGTATTAAGGATTTTATGCACATGTTTGATAATATTGATGATGAGATGTGATTGACATTGCTATGATCCCTGTGACTGATGAGCCCATGGAGGGCGTAGCTGTTGATGTGCAGGATCATGCCCGACGGATAGGTACCATTTTGGACCGGTACACATGGGGAGATGATCAGTTCGGACCTCCATGGGGCTGAAGAGCCCATCAGATGGATGTTGAGACCCCATCAAGGGGCAGAGACAAGACAGAGATGGATTAGGGGCTTTGCACCGGAGAAGAGGAGGGCATTCCACCAGAGGCACCCTGGCAGAGATTGACCTAAGGGGATTGGCCCTTTTTCAGTGGGACGTTGGCCTTGGAAGGCCTAGGACGTCACCCATGATGACCATGACGTCATCCAACATTATGGACGTCTTGGGAGGCAAACTGGGCAATATTGGCAC
>SNQJ01S0005292.1:183853-202403 GCA_010110895.2 Picea sitchensis | reverse complement strand
AGGTCATCGGGGACGTCTCCCCTGGGCCTCACCTCCCTAAATGGAAAGAACCTTCCCATCGTGGTGACATTGGGTGGGATAGTTTCCTGTTACGCCAGTTTGACCTACAAGACTCAATCCTTTTATCCTAAATACAAACTGCGCGATAACAGGTACCAAGCCAAAGGTACCAACAATGTGTGTATATATACAGAGTTGTCAATGTGAAAATTTAAAAATTTTGGCAAGGGCCCAAGGCCAAGACCGCGCTAGTGAATCTGAACATAGTGTGCACTATGTAGACTATGTATTTGATATTTTGCCTAAGTCAAGGCCTAAATTACCGACATTAACATATTCCTAGTGAAATTAAATAAAAAGGGCATGGAATTGTCAAAGGGAACATAAGGAGGGGCTATGCGCTGACATGTAGTGGAGGGAAAAGAGGGAAAGTGAAAGGGGCATGGAGCACCACATTAATTTATCCTTGTAAATTGATTTATGACCTTAGGAGATAAACTTTGGGGGAATAATATGCTTTAAGATTGTGAGCAGGCACCTAGCATATTCATGCAAAGCATATAAAATGTAATTTTATTTCCATTACTAATGACTCGTCTTCCATCACCATCAACTCTTCTTCCTCACTAGGTGAGTCATGACTCGTGACTCCTCCTTGACACACATGAACATTCTATCCACCGTATCAAGGGCTTCCTATGCTACTAAATGCACATTCCCCTTTACTCTGCGATGTCGTTGCTGTGACAGTAGGAACCTGGGCAGGATTCCTGTCAAGAAATGGCTGAATATGGGCTGTGTTGTAATTTATCCCAGCTGAGAAGGGCGGGTTTGTAGGCTGATTTTTCCCATCTGCTATTTTCTTTTCCCACACCCAAGGAGGCATGTGAATAAAGAATAGATGTAGGGCAGGCTATAAGGCGATTGCAGCATTATGACCAATGCATAGGTTGGCAGGATATAGGCTCTTAACCAGCAAGAAGGCTGGCAAGGGAATGCTTCATTAGCGAGTAGGCTAGCAAGTGCCCAGCTGATTTCCTTAGCTTGACTTGTGTATATGCTTGAGCTGTTGTGCTCTCTTGTTTCAGCAAGTAGACTGGCAGATTTCCTTGTGCGAAGCTGATGAGGATTGAATTATGTCTGTGAGAGAGCCCAACACCTGTGTAATTTAACAGCCTTGACTTGGGGGTAGCAAGTGGGATTGCCTATGGCAGGGAAGAAAATCATTCCCCTGCAGCCCTTCTGTGTGCCTCGAACATTCTCCACAAAAGTGTTATTGCTTTATGACTAATGCTTTGTTTAAACTTTATTGTGATAATATTAACTATAAGTTCAAAAGACTTGCAAAGATGCTTGCAAAGTTATAAGATATCATCGTTAATTTATATAATTGTACTGCAAGTATGTTTCTTGTGTGAATTCTTCCATTAATGTAAGGGAGATGTATTAGTTTGTGTTGACTGCATCTCCTGTTTACCTGTTTAATTAGATGCTTCTGTTAGATTAGATAGCATATAGACTTTCATCCTTCAGAAAATTGTGTGGAGCATTGGTGCACCGCCATCTAGGTCGTAAAGGAGACAGCTGGGTACACTACACAGCCCTTGATAAGTAAAAAAATAGGAATCCGAAATCTGATTGCTTTCCTTTGTCTCATGCTACATGACTTACCAATAGGGTAGGATGCATAGATTGCCAAACTCTCTTGTGTTAACTCGTAAAAGCTTTGTCATGCACTGCATTTTCTCCTAAATATATAGAAAATACTTTAACAATTAAAACAATGGAAAATACACACTTTATGACAGGTAAATTGGTAATTTATTTCAAAGCTACAAGATCCTAATGATCTTGCATTTATGTACAACAGGCAAACACATTAATAAGGCTATGAAGCAAGATAAGATAAAATAATTTTATTGATGTCCAAAGAATGACAACTAGAGTAGATCAATGGGACTCAAAAGTACATCCAGTGTAAGTACAAAAGAGTGGGACTGCAAAAGCATCTCCTATTGCTAATCTATCAAAAGCAGAAAAGTAGAAAAAAGGGCAATCAACAACATTGCATGATCTGCCTGGAAGGAAAAAAAAAGATGGTACAATGAACACCATGCAGGCAATAGCTAAAAGACAATACCGAATTATGAGAAATATGAAATTTAATATCGATCTTGGAATGCATGCCGTGTATTCTTTTGCCACAAATTTGCAAGTCTCAATATCCATTGAAGTACTCTACAGATTTATGCTTTTTATTATTTCTTTATTGATCTTTTCTACCATCCATACATTTGGATATCTATCTTTATTAGTCAGAAATCATGCATTTGAATGCAACTTCCCCACATACCCAGCCATTATATTTACTCGTTCAAAGGTAAAATGATAAATCATTCTATATGCCTAACATATCAAGGCAGCAGTTCTCCACTGGAAAATGCAAAACTTTACAGCTACTGTACCATAGACATTCAAAAAATACAGACAAATAACATGAACCAAGAACTGGATATTAGAAACCTGAATTTGAGCATCATGTAGCAATCCATATCTTATAAGCAAAATCTGGGAATTTACCTGTTCAAGAAATTTGTGGACAAGGCACCTGCCTATTCCATATGGTTTAGAAACTCCTGTAATTATAGCACAGCGTAAACCACCATTGTTATCTGGTACCTCTGGACTTTTTTGTGGTGGTTTTTCCATTTGAGCCACTGTAATGTAATTCTGCTGCTTTCCCCAATGATATCTGTGCTTACACCTAAATGACTTTATAAGCACCAAGCTCTCCTTTCGAAGCAATAACCAACTACTTGAATATTTGGATGACCAACTGGAAACCCCTAGTTTTAACATTGGCTTTTAAAAGTAAAATTGAAAATCAGCATACCTGCAAGACAGAAAACTTCCAATGTCTTAACACTGCATTTCAAGCCTTAAAACTACATTGGAATTCTTAAAGAAACTCTATGAGGGACGAAACTATGTATTATGCATAGAGCTCAATACCATGAACGGGCACAAAGATAAGCATCCATATGTCATTAATGTTCTAAAACAGAAAAGTTGAATTCTATTAGAGGCTTCGACACAAAAAAAAAATTATAGAATGAATTGAATTGATGGATTAAGAGTACTTTAACATATGCATTCCAAAAAATCATTTAGATATAGAACCCACACAGAAAAGCAAATAGGAAAGATAAAATGGACTAGAACTATGCCTTTGAATAACCCTGACACATGCCAAAAGAATTTAAATATGCATCAGCAAGAGCACTAGACTCAAACAGAACTAATTCAACTTCAAGTTTGTCTATGTTCTCCGTATAAGTGGGATATACAGACCAAAGAAACAAAATTGTCAAGTATTCAGCCACCCTCTGAATAGTTTCGAAGTAGATACTCTTATTTCCAGTCATCACTATATTTGAGAATGATAGATCCATACCTTATTCCACAATTGCATTGTTTTCCCTCTGATTACAAATAAATCAAACTTATAGATGAATATAATTTTGGACTAAAACAAATGGCTCAGTTCCTTCTAATTTTCAACTGGTTTTGTATCTATCGACCTAACAAGGAATGCAGAACCTAGGAAGTTGTAGGAAAAGGGACCTTAGTAATGTATCAAGAGTAAAAGTGCAAGCACACTACCAAGGCTACTGCAACAGTTTACATGCATCCAAAAAAACATGGATGAACCAGGCTAAACATGTTCAAAACTACAACAACCTGAGTTCTTGAGAATGAATTTAAAATCAGCTGTGGCAGTAGCACCTGTGGCAAATTTAGTACTTTGTCTCCAGATTAACAAAATCAGATTTTAAAATTTCTTGCAAATGCTTTTGCTTGGTACTTAACCAACGCTGGAATCATTGAGATTACTCCCTCAGGCTTCTCTTATTGTACACCAATTGTGGAACATGTTTTGGTCTCCTTATTGTATCTGAGAATGATATATCTGAAGCTATAAAGACCAAGGGTTGAGACAAATGTTTTGGTGTATTTCACCTATTTTCAATTGCTCTGTTCTGCCTACTAGATCATGGCACCAGTGACACCTTATTAATTTCGGCCATCTCTTTAGGATGTTGACATTTGTTAGGTCTTGACAAAGACTTTCATACTCAAAATCTGTCCACCGACATTTTTGTGTCTCTTTGCTGCCTTTATTACACACTTTCTATCTACATCATCTTTCTGGCCTTACAAATCATAGCTATTGGCAAACGATATAATTAGAAAGTTATATTTGCATTGAGTTTCGGGGATGGGGGAACAGGCATCTGAGATTGGTAGAGAGCCCCCAGCTTCTAGGGCATGGTGTTATCGCACAGTTTGTAGCAAGGATAAAAGGCTTGAGGTTTTAAGGTCAAACTGGCGGAACAGGAACCAATCCCACCCAATGTCACCACAATGGGATGGTTCTTTCTCTTTAGGGTGGTAAGGCCCAGGGGAGACGTCCCCAGTGACCTGGGGTTTTGAGAAGGCAAAAAGGATAATAAGACAAAGATAAATTCCCCCCCTCGCAAGTCACCACCAAGCAGATAGTCCCGGCTAAGCAGCCAATAATAAAGTAAAACCCCCAAAGATATACCTGCCTGAGACAAAGCAACAACAAATGATATATGCAAGCTAATTCAATGGGTTAGTACTTCATATAAATATGTGACTATCTGATGAACATATAAGCAATTTAGCAATAAATATTGACAAAGTCAATGTTTATAAATAGTAATGAGAACTATGGCACTTCATCAATAATTACTGAAATGATATGGCATTCAATGTAGTAGATCAACACTTCATTCAATTTATGCCTAAATCACCATTCAATTGCTCATAAAACAAAATGTTGTTGCATCAATGATGTAAATAGCTAAGGATGACGGCAGCACTTAGGGTTAGCAGGTTAGTTTAGGCTAGGGTTAGTGAAGTTAGGGTTTCAATTCAAGGTTTTGAGAGTGTTTGGATCAAGTCCACTTCAACGCATGAGGTCTTANCATCAACTAGTACCTTGAGTGTTCATGTTATCTTATGGGTCCCCTTTTCTTACTGAGAAGCTTTTCACTGCTTTCGCAGGGATCCCTGGGTGAAGCATCTCGAAGGTTTCAAAATTGGCTTTTAACTCTTGCCAGCTACTTTTACCCTCTGGGCCTTTAGCCCCTTCTTCCCACGAGGTAAGTTACAACCCTTCCTAGTGTAGCCAATCCCAATGCCCAAAAAGAAAGGGGAGATGGAAGGAATAAAGATGGAAAGTGGTAAGTATGGAGGGAACGGACGACGACTCTTCAAAGATCCACCCAGTAGCAACCCATCCTAAAGGGAAATCAACTTACTAGGGCACTGTGTCACCCTCCCAGGTTTAAACAAGGCAAAGAGAATACTTTCCAAGCAAACGTCATGAAATGAAGAAGGATTTAATACAACATGTTCAAGTGCTTCAAAAATCAGAGTGATACATACCATGATACCCGGGCTCATTACCTCGTGGAGCAAGACCCACTGTCACTTCAGGAGCAGGCTAGTGTGATGGACGTTGTTGTTGGCGATATGTGGACTGTACTTGAAGAAAAGAGGGGCCCTCCGAAGCCATGCTTAGGTCGTCCAACTCTCGGCACTCCATGTCTAGAACCTGTGGGCCTCGAGACACGATCTCCTTAGTTATCCCTAGGCTAGGGGATAACAGGCTCTTCTACTGCTAAGTCAATAACAACATAATCCATTGGATCAAGATCAAGATCATAAATGACTGGATCATCAATTAAGGCTAGTTGAGAAATTGTTGTTGTTGTATCAACAAGGTCTACTTTTGTTGCTCAATCTTTTGCTTTATAATTGTTTGCCCATATGCTACCCCTCTAGTGGTTAGTGGTATTGCTTCAATAGGACCCGTAGGAGGTGTAGTGTGGGCAAAGTGAATCATCTAACTCGTTTGCACCGCGTCCTGTGGGCAACTGACAATGTGATGGTGAGAGGAAATTAATTCGTCTATCTCGCATGCCCTCTCTTGGGCTTCCATCAAGGTAGTGGGTTGTTTCTTCCCTATCGCAGAACCATAAGGATCATTTATAGTTTGCATGCAACTTTGGAGAATGGCATCCTTAGGGGGGTCCGAAACTCTGAGGAAAAAGTTTTACGAGGGTATTAAACCTGTCATTGAAATCCCTAATGTCCTCCCTTGGTTCCCTCCTACAACGATAAAGTTGATCATAAAGGGATATTGAATCCTCATCTTTTGCAAATCTTTGACAAAAAGACCTTGGAAAGTGTTCTAAGAGGTAATTTCTCCTGGTGTAATGCTAACATACCATTCTCTGGCCTTCCCTATGGAAGATAAGGAAAAAAGCTTCATCCATACATCTTCGTATGGGTCATAACATTGGAAAACACTTGCAAAGGTATCCAAATGTTGTTGAGCTAAGGTAGGATCATCACCAGAAAAGGTGGGAAGCCATTCTTTAAAACCCTTTGGGATTTTGTGGGGTGATCTGAGGATTCTTGTGATATCCAATGGCTTGTATACGTTTTCTTCCCAAGGTTCTTGGAGCGCACTCACAGTAACAAGCGCAAACAAGGGAGAGGTAGGCAAAGGTGGATGAACACAAAAGGTGAGTGAAGGAGGAGGACTAGAAGCCCTAGGTGAAGGTTTAGGTTGCTTAGGGGCAGATCTAAGACGTTTTAGGTATAGGTGGAGGGCTAGGGTAGTCCCTCCCTCAGGTTTGTTTCATGATGGAGTCGCCAAACGAGTCTTATGAAAGGCTCATCGAGATTGGAAAGGGGGCTTCCCTCAAATGGAGTCATCGGGCAAGCTATGGGTAAAGGCTTTGGGATCAAAGCTTACCAAAGTGTCAATAGAGCTCGAAAGAGGATTCAAAATCCTCTCCGACAACAATGCCAAAATGTTATCGCACAATTTGTAGCTTGGGCAAAGCCCAACACAATCCATGAAAGTGTGACAACTGTGGGAGTACCTACCCACTGTCACCTTAAACACTCCCCTTGCTTTAGTGATAATGAAATCACCACGAGGGGGGAATCTCAATGACCCTAGGGGGATTGAGATGGAAAGTGTAAGAATGGTAGATGAACACCCCTATAGGTCAAGATTGGAGGAGAAGGCTTGAAAATGAGTCTTGTAAACGGAGAATGGTTGTCAAGTGTAGAGTACCTGCAAAACAATGTTAGCCCTACCCAGAACAAGACAAATAATAGTTATAGAAGCCTTAAACCAAAGGGAATCAAGCAAGAGACCTTGTTGTCCAAAATTGCAGCAGTATGGAAATATATATATCAGCAACAAATGATAACGATAGCTGCAAATTTAACCATCAAAGATCAAGTACAAGATGTTGGAAATAGAGCTAGTAATGACTAGTTAAACCTCCAATGAATTAGCCAAGACTTTGATGATATTTAGGGTTGTTTATTATGTGTTATCAGCAAATTATTATAACAGCCAAGTGGCTGTACCAAACAATTGCTACAGCAGCAAGATCTGGCCACAGAAATCAACAAGTAAACCACCCAAAATTTAGCCAATAACCAGTAGAACAATAACCAAGGTTTACAAATGAATTTCAGCAGTAGATTAGTAAGCAAAGATTGAAAGAAGTTGAGTTTGCTGCAACCCTAATGGTTGTAGCATTAATTTGTAACAGCAAAGAGAATTACTAGGCTAATCAAGACGCCCCTAGGGCACAAGAAAGCTTAAAACATAAAGAAATGATTCCAACTTGAACAATTTCAATATCTCTAAAATTCATGTATACCAATGCAACAATTTTGTGTCTCCAATGCAAGTAGAATACTGCCTTTATCAATTGGGTTAATGGAGTCTCTTGTGTAAGTGCTAGGTTTGTTACTTCTTGAGGGGTGTAAACCCTTTTACTCCCTAGAGCAAACAAATCTAGCAAGGTAAATCTAGGAGGGTGTAAGCCTTCTTACTACTCCTAGCAACCTTTGCAATAGCTTATTCAATGACAAAATGATAGACCTTGGTGGAGTGTGTATGCCCTTATACTCCTCCAAGGATTTAGACAAGAATAACCATGAAACAAGAAGAAATAACAACAATATACAGAAAATTCCTTACCAATTCCAATAGATAGCAAGTAAAACCCTTCTCTACCAAGAATATTCCACCACAAAGCAAGAACAAGTCATACAAGAGATAGTGGTAGCCTTCCTTCCAATAGACAAGTAACAAGCATTCAAATAGCACAAGAGAGAGAGATATGTGATTTGCCCAAGGAGGGCGGAAATTTCAACCAACATGTATGTAATTCTCAAGTGAGTTATGTCCAAAATAACAATAGGGTGACCTCTTTTTATAGGAGGTCACCTAAAACCCATTTGTCCACAATTCAAAATGTCAACAACAAATTAGGGAGGCCGACCTCCTTTTGCCTTTACAACTTTAAAATTCAAATTTACAAAAAGAAAATCCCCTTTTAGGGGTGACGTCATGCCCTAAAGGGTGACGTTGGGCCACTAGGAGAGACGTTTTGGCCTAGGGTGAAAATCGTTGCGCCTCCAAAGGCCATATATCCTACCAATAAGTGTCATATGCATGCCAAGTCTCTCTCTCTCTCCATCAATCCAAGCCACATCACCATCAAAACACCTTGCACCATCAAACCTTAGCCTTCCAAGCGATGACGTCATGCCCCAAAAAAGAAGAGTATGTCCTCCAAAAGCAAACGTTGGGGTTGGGAAGGCTAGCGAGTCGCTTCCAATGGATAATCAAATGCCTCCAAAGGCAACGTCCCTCATCCAAGCTCTCCCAAGGAAAGGGGGCGCATCATCCAACCTATGGGCTTCATGCCCCAAATGAAGGTGCAAGGAACCTTGTGCCTCCATGTTCAAACTTTCACCTATCAAAGACCTGCAAAGACAAACAAGTATGCCCTCCAACGGTCCACAAGTCACAATATCATGCTAAGTAAGCCATATCTAATAAAAGAACCACTCGAACATGTGCATCAAATCCCCCCTTTTCAAAATAAACAAATGCTCAAAGACTTTATACAATTTGTCAAATTTAGAAATGGGAGGGGTGTCATAATGCCCTATTGGGTGAACCAATTCCTCAAGTAGGGGATGTTCCCAAGGAGAAACCTTTCTAAGTCATGTAGTGAATGTGAGGTGGATGGGGTTAGACTTCTAAGTATGGGGTTTCATGACATACAAGGACTCGTATTGTCTCATTTATGGGCGCCTTTGTTGAGGGGGCTAGCCACATCCTTTTCCTCTTTTTGTTTTTAAAGCATATTTTTCCAAGCCCCTTATTAGCCATTTATTTTGCATGTGTCACCAAGTTGAAGACAATAAGGGGCACTAAAAAGGAAATGCATAGCCAACATACGCTCTACCTTGGTTCGCATGCCTTTCCAAGTTGAAGACAATAAGGGGCACTAAAAAGTAAATGCATAGCCCACAAATGCTCTACACCTTGGAAAGTGTTATTAATTAATTAGTTATTTATTTTATGGGTCCCTTACTTTTTTGAGAAGCATTTCATTGCTCTCGGGATCCCAAGGAAAGCTTTTATTGCATGATGTTTTTGCTAGGGCACCTCCAAGCCTAGTGGCCCCTTCTTCCCATGAAATGAGGTACATGCCCTTCTTGGGTCAATAAGCCTGAAAACCTAAAAGATGGGGAAATGGAGGGGAAGAAGTATCATCGGGAATGGTACGATGACCCTTCAAGGAGACCCCCTAGTAGCAACCCTTTCCCTAAGGGTGGCCACTTACTAGGAAATCATGACACTCACCAAGGCGAAATAGGGAAAAACGCATAATTTCCAAGCAAATGTTTTCAAAATCAAGAAAGGATCCTTAGCAACATGTTCAAGTGCTCCAAATATTAAAATGACACTTACCACGATACCAAACTTGTTACCTCATGAAGAAAGACCTGTTGTTCTCTATGGGCCAAGTTGGGTGTGGTGGACGCTACGGCCATCGATCAAATGGTGATGTGTGGTATGATAGGGGCCTTTGCCTGCTCATCTGCCTCTCGGTACTCCATGTCTGCAACCTGAGGGGCCTCGAGACATTATCTCCTTAGTTATCCCTAGAAATGGGGGATAACAGGTATCTCCTCCAACAAGATTAACCCAACATCCTCCTTCCTGACCCTTTCCTTCAACAGGTCAAAGCATACTTCCTCAAAGGTCAATGTGACCTTAGACCCTAGTATCAATAGTATTGCTTCATATGAAGCAAGCATGCTTCCAAGAAGAGTGATGATGACATCTTTTGTTAGCTTTTGAGGTTACTCTGAAAGTGTTTACACCATGCTTGAAGGTGCTTTATGTGATGTAAGATGCATGGTGTGTTGATTACCCTTGGTTGTACCTTGATGGACATATACATTGGAGATAACTTACTCATGGATTGCTATGCCTTGACTTGATGCTTTTGTGGGACTCTTCCATAGGGTGTTGGGGACTTATGTGGCTTAGTGACTTTCTTCATGGGGTATACACTAGGAGAGATTGGTTGCCTGCTTGGGAGGACGTCCCACTTGAAGGAGTAGCATTGGGCATCTTAAAGGAAGGTATTGATCCCTGGGTAGAATGGGGACACTTGGTTGCTTGCATGTGCCATGGAGCCTTCTACTTGACTTGACGATGCTAGGGTGATGAGTATTCATGTAGGTGGGGTGGAATCTGAGGTACGCATGGCTTGGGAGAGAGCATTAGAGCATTGGAGGCCTTTGAGGGAGGAGCAGTAGACCTTTATTGAGGAGTGTTTAGCCTTGGACCCTTGTTTGTTGGACGTGCATGTCTTGGAGCTTGACATGTGTTACTTAAGGTTGGAGCGCTTCACATGTGGGCTTGTTTAGTGATTAGTTAGGTTGCATGTAGTGGTCTAAGTCCACTTGTTATTGTTGTTTTCCCTCTCCTTCCATATAAACAAATGGAGGAGAGAGCATTTTCATCACTTGATCATTGTTCACTCAAGTAAACACATACTTGTGATAGAGATGTGAGAGCTAGAATGAACTTGTCTCCTTGTACTCTTCTTCACTATATTTGCTCTCTTTTGTTTTGAGCACTAGGGTTCTTGAGGGAATTCAAGGGAAGACTAGGGTTACAATTTTGCCCTAAGAATAGAAGGGAAGGTAGGGTTTGGAAGAAACCCTAGAGAAACAAAGGGAGCACTTGTTCTTGTGGTTCTTTTGAGAGAAGAAGACTAGGGTTTTGTTGCATTTGGAAACCCTAATACTACTTTGAGTGCTTGATGTGAAGAAGATATAGGAAGACTATCTTGTACACTTGCGATGCAAGTGTAGGTGCCAAGAAGGACTTGCTAGTGTCTATGCTAGCTTGTTGAAGATCTTCGATGCAACAACCAGCTTTGGTGGAGAGTGATTCCTAGCTAGGAGGCGTTGGTGGCTAGGATTTGCTATTTGGTGGATGCCCTAACTAGGGTGGAGAGCTTGACTTGCACCAACTTGTATTGAGCTGTTGGTATGTATATGTACTTCGTTTTCGATATATGTGTGTGTGTTTGTGTGTGTTCCAGCTGTACAAACTTTGTGTATATGTAGATTTGAATTTCAGCTTATGTTATCTTCATGATTGGGTAGATTCTAGCACTGGTTATGCAGGCTGATTTGACATAACATTGAGCTGCATTTTTTAAGTTTTTAAACACATATCTAGAAGATAAAGGGGTAGATTTACTAATGTAATAATCTGCTGTGATAAGTCATTTTCGATCTGTTACATGCTTGGAAAGTGTGCCCTAAGGGCTGAAACTTTGTGGTATTGAGATACACTTGATTGGTATTTATTTTCTTCGGCTACCTTGTAAATTGGGTCAAAAAGTAGTGAAGTATTTGCTACTGTAAATTGTATTTTAAATCCAGCCCCAAGATTGAAAGTTCACAGGAAATAAATCCAGGAAACCTCAAGATTGAGGTGAAATTTTTGAATTTGCATTAATTGCCCTTTTCAGAGATTTCTACATTTTCATCAGAAACTTGAGCACCACATGCTTTCATCTCTTCCATGAGGGACCGAGACTGTGTTATATATGCCCCATGCTTTCAGACACTTGCATTCTCATTCCAAGAAACTTCCTTCTCAGATGAAGCTTAGTGTTCAAACTTCAGATCCTTTTTTTCATAAATCTAAACCAACTTGTCTCATGCATTGAGTTATTTTGGCCTGACTAGCAATTGAAACAATATTGTCACTTAAATGGTGAAAAACGCAGGCCCGTGCCTTCCCATCCTTTATCTCCAACTTCTTGAGTTCATTCATCTGTGTAGCAATTGGCCTCAGCTCTTTCCCATTCACAATGTCAAGCACCTCCATTTCCAACAATAACATCTCCATCTGAAGTTTCCAGAGGCTAAACTTCTGGCCATCAAATTGCCTTACCAGAATTTGTGACTGCAGCAATGCTCATAGCCATTTTTTGAAACCCTAATTCTGAAGATATTTATTGTCAAGAGTAACAATGGGCAAAAATACAAATTTAAAGTTAAAACGCTGTGCAAACAACCTCCAGCTCTGATACCAAGTAAAAATACAGAGCATTTACAGCTACAGGCAAGAATAAAATGCACAAACACAATAATAAAATCAGATGCAATAGACATAAATATTGCAGCAAGAATAAAACCTCTGTTCACGGCATTTCCGAGATCAAAAATAAAGTTTCTGCATACACACAATGCAGGAAAAATTGCTTGTCTTTTATGCATTAATGTATAAATATACCAGAAATACATAAGTGGGTTATAAAACTCCAACAGTCCCGACTCCCAGGCAGCCCAAACATTTCGACTGTCTGCAGATGGATTTATTGACTCTTACACTCTATGACTCCATGACTCCCTAGGAGGTATAAATATCTATGTGTTTGTCAAACTTGCATTTCAGCTATCTAACCACTGATTTTCTTTAAATTCCAGGCTCCTATCATTTATTCTATAACATTTTCTTGAATTTGCACGCTGCTCGCATTGTGAGTTGTACGCAGACAAAACAACAAACAAGACTGATTTTGAAACCGTCTTTTAATTTCTGTACACTGCGAAAACCCTGGTTATCGTTAATTTTATCAAAATACCCTTTCGCATTGCACAAGCAACCCGTTAGCCGATGTGTGCACCAAACAAGATTCGAACGATTGACTAAGCTTGAGCGAAAATAGATGGTTCAATAGTTAATTTGTGTGAACAAATGAAATAAACAGATGAAAAAACCCTGTAATTTCACAAAATCAAAGCAAATGACACGAAATCCATATACAGACTAATTTCAATGGATAATTTACAGATAATAATAAGCATTTCACCTGAAATTCTTACAATTTAGGGATGTAATCTCCACTGAAAATCTCCGGATTGGACGCATTTCGCCCATTCGCAGTGCGGGCATAAAGAATATGTGAAAAATTCCCAGGGAGTTCAACGTTTTCATGGCTACTACTGACAACCCTGAACCTTGATACACTACATTAAATCCTATATCCTACATATAAGTTGTTGGATTTGAACTGCCTTGACGATACACGATAGCGTATCAAACGCTGCATGGGTGTGTACCAGTTTGGATCGCATGGGTGTGTACAAGTTTGGATTTGAATTACTTTTATCGAAGGTATTAAAAATGCTGCATGGATAGTGTATAAGTTGTTGGATTTGAATTGTTTTATATTCAATGGTATATACTTTAAAAAAACATGGATAGGGTATAAATTGTTGGATTTGAATTGTTTTATATTCAATAGTATACACCCTTATACACCCTAATTTACAGTATACACCCTTATACACCCTAACTTACAGTATTGTTAATATTATTTAATGAAAATGAATTTTGATTGTTTTATTTTATAAAGTTTTTCAGAAAAATATTATTAAAAAAAAAAGTTATTCAAAATTTATTTTAAATTATAATTTTATATAAAATTTGTTTCTTATAAAAAAAATCAAAAATTGTTTACTTATAAAAAAAAATTTAATAAAAAAAAGTTTGAAAAGTACAAAATGATTTAGGTTGAGAAAGTGGTGAAATTTTAATTGTGTATCAAGTGATATATAATTAAAAAAAAATGGATTGCATTGATTTAATTGAACATTTCAATCTTAAAATATGATTAAAAGATCTAATTGATTGTAANNNNATATATATATATATATATATATATATATATATGTATAAATAATTTCTTTTAATACTTTATTAAATTAATAAATTGCATGTTACATGAATAATTGTGTCCACAATTTGAGGTTTTCTTTATTGGCACATTTATTTTTTCCATTGTGTGTATTGCATTTGATGCACCACATGATTTCTCATATCAATCTCTATTTCATTCTTGTATTTTTCATTAAATATCAATAGAGTCTTAAAAGGTTTGCCCATTTTCCTCCAATTTCTTACAGTGTGTTATTGATTGATTCATGGCTCCTGTGCATTTTGGATCATCAATCCATTATGTTATTTGATAGTTACGGTTTCCCTATTTATCTATAAATGCACCACTACCCTTTACATTTGTCATGGTTTAGTAGAGCTATCCCAAAATGGGGGTCAATCACCCATGGAGATTTATGAACCCTAGACATAACATGTTATTTTTATTAGCTTTGATCGATGTCACTAGAGCTTGCACTATTTTATTTTGCATGTATATGTATTCCATTGAACCTCTTCTCTCTAGGGACCAACATTTTTATTGCACCTATAAATCATTTCCTAGTTTGTTGGTTTCTTAACAACAATCTCAAACCTCTACAAGAAAAAAATGGTTTTCAATAATAATACAATGATATGTTTGGATTCCCAAATATGTATAAAGCACATGTTGGGGCATGGCCCGCTAGGTGAGATGGAAATTGGCCTCCCCATGATACTTTGCAACTCTAGAAGGTCATGAGATCAAGTCCAACTATTTGCTTCATCCACTAGTTTGGTCCTGTAAATGGTAGACTATGAAGATTTCTAATTTCAATTTGCAATTTCCCAACCCCCTGAGTACTTGTTGGTGGGTGATTGATGACAAGCCAAGGGGACTAGACCAAATAAATTATAGAGGTTGAACACCTTGCTCTGGAAAAAAAATGTATATATCACATGTTTTCATTCTCATGTTCCTTGTGGCATTTGACCCCCCACACCTAGTTGCTTGACCATTCATGCAATGCCACCTCAACATTTATGTCTCCTCGTATTATGAACCAAATTTGCAGGGTGAAAACATAAAAAGAGAATATGAAAAAGCAAATGCATTGTAATTTTTTAATATAAAAACCTAGAATGTAAATAATAATAAAGTTTTTCTAATAAACCATTCTTTTCTAATAGAGCTTCAACCTCCACCTTTGGCTTTGGTCTAAGTCCCCTATGTTATCATAAATAACTCGTCAGCAACCACTTGGGGCACCAGCAACCACAGAGCAAATCTAGCTTCCTCACCAATCGCCACCACAAGTACTAAAGCATGAGGCTCAACAATTGGGTGGAATTGAACTCGTGACCTCCTAGAGTCTTGAGGAACAAAGGAGGCTAGTTGAACAATTCACCTAGGAGGCCAATTTGACAAAGAGAGATGCAAGGAAAATTCTAACACTGATGGGGAAGGAAGTGTTACAAGATGTTATGGATTTGATTAGTTAGGCTACAACGGGTGAAGATAATATCATTCAACTTGACACCCGTGTTATGTGTTATCTTTTGGTTGGTTGTACATTATACATGGATAGGGGGTGTTGAATCATGTGTCGTGACTTTGATACCATGTGTAGATTCCAATCATACCACCAGTTGGCATTATTATGTACATTGCCACATGTCATACAACACCTATTGGTGTTATCTATACCGTGATGCATAAATCATGTGCACCTTTAAGGCATCTTTAATGATCGTTCTCTCTTCTCGACTATGGCACAATGATAGATTAAAGGAGTTTGCCACAATTGGCCTAGGTTTAATGTGTGCTTGTACGCGTTATTTAAGAATTTCTAAAGCAAACTCATAGGAAATTGTTCTCACTTAGGTCAAAAAAAAAATGGAGAGTAATTTTTCGGGGAAAAAAATATGTTATGAATTTGGATAAAGAATGAGATTTATAGTCGTAAAAGTTATTCTAAGACATTATAAGATAGACATGCGTGATTGTTATTATTCGTATTATTACTTACACTCATGTGCATACAAACCATGTAAAGGAGCAAGCGAAAGGTCAAGCAAGCAAGCCACAACCACCCTCTAACCACAACCATTATGTTAGTAGGGAGGTCAATAGCTCTATGAACACCCATGTTGACGTAGATTCATGGTATGGTGGGGTTTAAAAGTTGTTGCATACCAATTCTCATAATCGATGTGGGATGAAAGGGAAGGAGATTTTATAGTAAGATCATCTAATATGTCACAAGCTAGCATATCTCATTGTTATTATTTACACACGTGCACAACGCAAGGCACACATAGGAGAGATGAGAAGGTCAATCAAGCAAGAAAAATACCCCACAACCAATCAACCATTATGCTAGTAGAGAGGCCACTATATGTGTGGGTGCCCCCATTAGCATTACGATCATGGTATATTGAGGCTTATATGTTTTCATAGACCAGTCCTTGCAACCGTTGTCAAATAGGAGAGGGAAATATTTAATTAGAAGTTATTCCAAGATGCCACAAAAGGGGAAGTCAAGCAAGCAAGCATATTCATCTTGCAACTAATCAACCATTACGTTAGTAGAAAGGCCATTATCTATGAGGGTGGCCAAATTAGCACAAGGATTATGGTATATTTGGGCTTAAATGTTTCCCTGGACCAATCCTCATAACCAACATAGGATAGGAGGGAAAGAGGTTTTATAGTCATGGAAGATATTCCAAGACGCCACAAGGTAGGTGTGTCCCATTGTTGTGATTCTAAATATTGTTTTCACACATATGCCACGTGGATGAGGGGGGTGGAGGTCAAGCTAGCAAGCATAATCACCCTGCAACCAATGAACCATTATGTTAGAAAGGGGGGCATTATCTCTGTGTTGCCCCCTTTGGCATAATGATCATGGTATATTGGGGCTTATATGTCATTGCTAACCAATCCTCAAAACCAATGTGGGATAGAAGGGAATGAGATTTTATAGACATAGAATTTATCCCAAGATGCCCTAAGATACGTGTATCTAACTAGTATTATTCTTGTTATTACTTACAAACATGCCACATAGAAGAGGGAGGTTTTAAGCAGGAGCAGGAAATCATAATCACCCCCACCAATCAACATTATATTAGTAGGGGGTCCACTACATTTGTGGATGCCTCCCTTGGCAAAGGATCATGGTATTTTGGGGCTTATATGTTGTTGCAAATCAATCATCACAATTAATGTGGGATACAAGGGAAGAAGAATTTATAGTCATGGAAATTATTCTAACGCACCACAATATAGGTGTATATTATTCCATTTATTATGTCCACACACATGTAACAGACAAAGGAGAGAGGGAACATTGAGCAAACAAGCATAATCACCCCACAACTAATCAATCATTATGTTAGTAGGGGGTCACTACCTCTGTCAGAGGCCTTCATTGGAATAAGTATCATGATTTATTAGGGCTTATATGTGGGATAGGAGGGAAGGAGACTTTCCAATCGTAGAGGTGTTGGCTATAAATACAGTCACAACTCCAATTTACTATAAATTTTAGCATAAATGGAATGCATTCAATCATTCGTACAAAACCATGAACATATCATCTTAACAATAATTAGAATTCATTAAACATAATAGAATACATCCCAATCAATAACAACACAGTTTATAGTGGAACAAAACCTCCTCTCAAGGAAAACAAATCCCACTTTCTATAATAAAAATACTTATCTCAAGTAGTCTTCTACAATCTCACCAAAAAAACCCTTACATTTCCACAAAATCATTATCCCAATGGTTTTTTGATAGATATAACCAATTCCGACAACTAAAACCCAATTTATCCATCTATTACAAAAAAAAATAAACCCCAATTCAAGTGGCAAACGACAACCATTTAAGATTTCCCGGGCCCATAGGATCCATGAGGAGTCCTAACACGAGTTTCCAAAGGCCACACAGAAGTACCCATCCCCCATCTCATGCAATGCATTAAAATGGTTGTATGGTCCTTAATTAGTTTTAAGCCGGAAATCACGAAGGATACTACTTACAGTAATTGCAACCATCTCCGGGAAAATGTGATCATGCAGAAAAAGCCTCCTCATTGGATCACCTTGATTGGTCATACTAGCATGGCAATGAAGCTTACAGCCAATTGCAATCACCACCAAATCCACTCTGATTACAAACCAAATAGTTGGACGCCCAACTATTCAAGGCATCATAACGATAATAGTACAAGCAATCCAAAAGGTCGAAAGATGAAGGGATCAACTATTCGAGGTTGGTATTCCTCTTGCGGGTCCTTCAAATTCGTGGCTCCAACAACCACTACAGAGAACAGACAAACTACAACAACCCTCTTGTAGTCAACATAATATTTTTTTTTT
>SNQJ01S0005292.1:150677-177119 GCA_010110895.2 Picea sitchensis | reverse complement strand
ATTTCATGCTGGGTTTTTCAATTGGATTGGGAAAGGAATGGTACAACCTAGGCCTGAAAGGCCTCCCTTCCAAGCTCCACAAGACCCTTGTATTTTCGCTCCCCCTCATGTCTCATTGCAACCCAAGGTTACCGAAAATGACGAATGGCAAGAGATTGTCCACCCGACAGTCTTCCAACATTGTGGCTAGCCCAATTTCTCTTTACCTGCTCCCCCGCCTATCAATCAGATTGTCCAAGCTACACCTGTACACGCACCAGTTCAGTCCTCCCATGCTAGCAAAAGGTTGAAAACCGAGGCCCACCATGCCCCTGACAAAGGAAAAGCCATTGCTGCCCCTTCCTCACCCTCCAATGGCTCTGATAAATCCGTGTCCTCTCGGATGCATTTGAGGGACGATTGTTCTCATGTGATCAACGAGATCAGGCCTAAAGGCTCAACACAACCAAAGGCAGATTCAGAGAGATCAAGGGGTGACAAAAACAACAAGGGAAAGATTGCATATCAGAGTGGAAAATATGGTTTTTGAGTTTTTTTATTTTATTTATTGTTGATGACAATTGACCTCAAAAGTTTTGGACAACATGTTCTCTTGGGATATATGAGTAATATATTTTTGAAAATAATTTCAAATATCATGAGATAAATTGTCAAACATGAATGTGATGATGGGAGTCACAAGGAGGGATGTGTTTGTTTAATAACTAGTATGTTATGATTGTTAGAGATAAAAGGGAGTCACGAGGGGTCCCACCTACTAGATATTCTTTATTTAAAACCCTTATTATGATTTATTACTTTTCCCCCTAACTAAAAAGTTGGTTGAGATTTAGCTAACTTAACTAATGAAGTAGTTCAACTATTTCAACCAATTCTAATTTGATTTAAAATAAAAGGAAAGGGAGGAACAAAGGAGGATAGAAGGAGAAGCATGCTAAGGTTTGCTCTTTGAGTTTGTGTTGAGATAGTTCAGTTTTCATTCATTCCTTAATTCATTCAAGGCCTAATTCTTTTTTATGATAGCAGGGTCTTATTGTAGACAACAAGATTCAGGGCTGAATCACATCCTTCGGACACTTGTTTTTCAGAGATGTTGATCTATCTTTGATAGTCTGTGTAGACTTGTCTATTTGTGAATTAGTTTTCATGACTAACAAAGGCTATTGTGCAGAGTTGAGTGGGCAACAATTTGTGGCAAGTTGATCGAGCTTTTAGAGTTTAGTTTTGATTTTCTGTTAGAGGTCCTTTTGTATGTTTCATCGGGGACGTCTAAGTTTGACTTTGGTCCAAAACTTCTTCACGAAATTTTGTAAAGAGAATGACTCTTTGATGATTTGGAATGAAATAAAGGATTGCTTTATGTCTCATCTATCTTGATTATCGTCTTGGTGTCTTTACTTCTGTCTCTACATTTATTTCGGCAATTGTTATATTCAGAAAATCATATAAATAATGAATTTTCCAGCAAGCTTTTATTTACAAAAAAACTAGCCTAAGCACTTGTAATCAATACTTGTGAGTTAGGATATAAATTTTGATGGCTATAAACATAGGGTGACATTCCCGTCTATTTTTCTTTAGCCAAGCAGAATCTGAAAATGTTTGAGTAAGATCATTTCATATATTTTCCTCAACAGTGGCCTAATGGGTGGATCAATCCTCAATTCAAGGAGTGTTTCCTAGGTGGAAACCTCTCTAAGTCATGTGGCAAAGATGAAGTTGATGGGGGTAAGACTTTTGGGCATGGGGTTCATGACATACAAGGGGTCATATTGTCTCATTTATGAGTACCTTTGTAGAAGGTGCGTTGCACCTTCGTTTTCAATGCATCCTTTTCCAAGCCCATTTATTGCCATTAATTATTTAAAGTGTTTCCAGGATGAAGCCAAGGTGGGACTTCTACCTGAGCATGAAAAACATTTCCCACACATGCTCTACCTTGGTTGGCATTTTTATATTGTTATTTTTTACGGGTCCCATCAATTTCCTATGAGAGATATTTCATTGTCCTTGGGATCCATGGGCGAGCATCTATAAGGTTTATGATTGGATTTTATCTTTTTTTAGCTACAAACCTTTGGGCCTTCATCCCCTTCTTCCCATGAAATGAGGTACAATCCCTTCTTGGGTCAATACACTTGAAAATCCCAAAAGAACATGAGACAAAAAAGGGGTGAAGTGTGAAAAATGGTAAGTATGATCGGGAATGGCAGAATGACTCATCAATGAGACCTCCCAGTAGCAAACCCATCCCTGGGGGTGACCACTTACTAGGGAACAATGTCAACCACCAAGGTGAAACAAGGCAAAGAGCATAATTTCCAAGCAAATGTTCTATAATTAAAAACAACTTTAAATGCAACTTACTCAAATGCCTTAAATATTAAAGTGACACTTACTACAATACCTGACTTGTACCTCATGGAGCAAGACCCATCGTCTTATGGAAGCAAGCTGATGTGGTTGATGCCATTGTCACGAATATAGGATGTGTGGTGGTGAAGCGGGTCTCTGTCTTTGCATGTGGATGTTGTCAGTCATTTGTCTCTCGGTACTCCATGTCTGCAACCTGAGGGCCTTGAGACATCATCTCCTTAGTTATCCCTAGAAATTGGGGATAACAAGGTTATTATTCAACTTTGATGTCCTGCAAAGTTCCTCTTCTAGTTCTATTATGGTATCTTCCATTCTTGTTGCTATGTCTTGTGTATTATGTTCTTTTCCCTAGAGTTCCTACATTGCACTATGTAGGTCTCTGACTTGTGTTATCCATTTGAGATGCATCTTTCTTGCTACTTCCTTTGCCATCACTACCACTCCATTCAAATGCATTTTCTCTATCGCTGCTTCTTTTTCCATATCCATTGCTCCTTCCAAGTACATTTTATTTGTTGTTGCATCTAGCCTTAGTCAATAGCTTCTTATTTTGGAGTTCCCCTCGAGACCTCCATGGTGGGAAACATGTATTCCAATATTTATTCTAATTTTGTTAAGAGCATGTCTCCTTATCCCTAGCCTTAATTTCCTTTTGCATTTCCCTGTAACATTTGGTCATTATTTGATGCCTTGCCTATTTGACCTGTAAGTTTTCATCTCGTGATGTTGATGCTTGCAAATGTGTAGAGTATAATTTGATGCTACCATTAAAATTTGTGGTTTATCCAACACTTTTGGGTTGCCCATTGTTGACATTAGAACTCACGTGTCTTTATCATTGGACAACTGTGTATGCACCTTGTCTCCAAGCTCTTTGTCTTCCTTCCAAAACGAGCTTAGCCTGAAATTGATTTGTTGTTTGTTTTCTTATTGTTGCATTTCTCCCTTTTTCCCATGAACTTCAATTATTCTAGGTTTGGTTCAAGATCCAATGTCCTCTATGAAAGGGGTTGTATCATTACTTCTAATTATTTCCCTTCATTTGGGTTAGTTACATGGTCATTTACTTGGTTGTGCTCTAAATTTTTATTTATTTCGAAGACTTTTCCCACCTCCTTGTTCTTTTCCATAATCTCCATGCTTCCTTTGCCACCTTAGATTGCTCTTCTTCTTGGTTATTCCTCTTTTCTTATTCTCTTCTTTATTTTGTTCTCTGCTTCTCGTCTTCTTTTCGTTTTTCTACCTCTTCATGCTTCTTTTTCTCCTCTTCTACTCGCTTATTATGCTCTTCTTCTCTTCTATTCTCTTCCTATCTTTTCCTTTCTTCTTATTTTCTATGTTTTTCTTCTTGTTTATTCTTTTCTTGCGGTGTATGTTTCTCTTGTTCTTCTTCATGTTTATGTCTTTCTTATTCTACCTGCTTTCTCTTTTATTCTTCTTTTCTTGTCTCTTATGCTCTTCTTATTTTCTTGGTTATTCTTCATGTTTACTGTTTTCCTCTTCCAGCCTAGTGTCTTTATCAGTATTGACATCTTCATCATGGGAATAGTTGCATTCTTGGTCAAATTCATCTTGCTCCTCTTCTATCAATTTCCTTTTCTATTGTTAATTTTTAATTGTTTTTCTTTTTCTTTGTATGATCTTCTTATTTGTGTCTTTTTGTCTTCCTTTTATGTTCTTTCTTGGCTCTACTTATTCAAATTTATCATCCCTGTTTCTTCCTCCCTTTTATTCTTTACCTCTTCTTTCTTTCTTTTTGGCATCCTCCCTTTTATTCTTTACCTCTTCTTTCTTCCTTTTTGCAATATACTCTCGTTGCTCTATTTCCTTTTTCATGTGTTCCATTTCCTTGATTATTAGTATTGAAGTTGGTTTATTTTCTTCTTCAAAATCCTCATCTTGGATTAATTCCCTTATCGTCTTCCAAGATTTTTAAATCTCAATCTATGTCTTGGATTTGATATTTATAATACTTCTTTATGTCCTCATCAAGGACCTGGTTGGTATTTTTCCCTACATATTTCTCAAGTATTTTGGTCAATCCATTGGTTGCAACTTGTTTTGGATATGTCCTTTGTCATCTCTCCTTCTTCTATACTAGATTCGGTTCCAATATTTGAATTGGGTTTGTAGTGTATCCTTCCTTAATTTGCATTATGGGTTTCATTCAACCTTTCTTCTTGTTAGTTGGACAAATATCATTTTTATTCTTGCCAGGGGGGCTTCTTCAAGTTTCCTTTGGTTTCTTGTTTTTGGCTCTAACTTAGGTACCACCACCTCCTTTCTCATGAGGTCTATTTATGCCTATATTTGTTATATTCCCTACTTACTCATAAATGGTGGTCTTTCATGCTTGGTGTTATATATAAGTGCCTCCTTTTTCTTGTCCCTTTGGTTTCCCACTTGCTTCCTTATATGGCTTATTTGTTTTAGTGTTGCAATGAATTCATCCACATTGCAATTGATATATTCATTCCATTGGTCTTGTCTCTCTATTATTTGAACCTCTAAGTCAAATGAGCTCATCATAGTTTTCACATGTTTCCTTTTTTCTTTCATGGCTACTACCTCGTCTAATGTATCAGAGCTAAACCCTTCTTCATCCTCCTTTTCAAGTCCTTCCAATTATGAAGTCTAGTTTTCTTCATTGAAAAGTTCTAGATTTTTCTTCTCTAGCCCTTGATTTCCCAATCTCTATACTCTTCTCAATTCCTCTTACAAATATGGTTGTATTTTCCAACCAAACTTTCCCTTCATATACTTCTTTGTCAATATATTTGTGGGGTCATAAAATTCTAGCTTTAGTAAGACAGAATTTAGGTCGGGTTGATAGGCATTTGCGAGCAACTGTTATATTGTTTTTTTAGCGAATACTTCCCCCACCCACATTTATGGTGGCTTCCAAGGTGTGCCTTTGTGTTTCTCATCTGAGAATATACTTCTGTAATTATAACTTTCCTACATTGTTGTATAAGTGCTACCTTGTTTCTCATGTATCTTGGCAGGATTGTTAGTTGGTCGTGGAATCTCCAAATCCTAATGTGCGAGTATTCTACCATTTCAAACTAGTCACCAATTACTTATGTCCTTAGACTGCCCCTTGTCTCAAATCCAGGGGATTTGTCATCATATTTTCCTTCCATCATTCGACACCATCTCAGAATATCATCCTCTACATCTCTATAGAATTGTTGATGCCTCGACAACCCCCTAAGTTTTAAGCAAAACTTAGGGGGGGAGGATTTTTCATCTTCTTCTTTTTAGGATATATGTTGATCATATCCCCTCACTGCCTTGTATCATGGCTTCTTTTAATCCTCATTGAAGTGGCTTGCTTCTCAAATGTTTCTTTGATTTCCCTTTTTCTCATTTTATTTTTTAGTTTGATCTCCTTCCTTTCGATAAGAGTTTCTTTTAATTAAACTCTTTCAATCCTATTTTCTACCTTTTATCATTTTAACTTTGCCCCTCTAATTCCTAAGTCATACTAGATTCCCAAATTGGGCCCCCTTTTTATTATATTCATATTTTTCTATTTGATTTCAAAATCATGCTCAATTCTCTAATCGGGTCTCTTTTATGTTGTGTCCAAATGATTATTTATTTTCTCTTTGAAGTCCTTTTATCTTAGAACTTACCTTTCCCAATTCATTTTCCAAACTGGGACCAACTTCAAAAATCACATTCTCTCTTCAACTTATTTTGTTGATCCTTGTCCCAATTTGGAGATTGGCCCCAATATCCAAATCGAGCCCTCCCATCACCATTCAAATCATACAAATTCTATATGTTCAATGATTTTCGGTTTTGCTTCATCTTCTTTTCAAAGCTTTGATTTACCTTCAAATTTCATATTCTTAATTAGTCCAAAACCTTTGAATCATGCACTTTGTTCACCAAAGTGCTTGAACCTTGCTCTAATTCAATGATTGGTTCGATTTTCCAAATCGTGCCTTCCCTCTCAAAAAAATAGTGGGAAGTGGTCCTGATTTTAGAAACAAACTTCATTTTGAAGTCAGCTTCCTTTCACACTAGCTCTTTATTTAATTATTGGATTTTCTCTAAAGTCTCTTTTCAATGAGACTAACTCTTTCTCTTGAATGTAAAGCCTTACTTTTGAAAACGTTTGAATTACAATTGTGATTGGCCAAGTTTTCAAAGTCGAGTCTACTCCTTGTTGAGGATTGGGTGTAACCTGATATGAAACATATAAATAGAATTGTAGATAATCAAAGCAGAATAACTTTCAAAGATAACATGTGGTGTCTAGACACATTGTTACAACACTTAAGCATAACTCATTGTGATCAAAACATCACAATGCATGTTGAACATCTTCACACATGTTCACTTTACTTATCATACATGATAATGACCCATTAGGTCTGTTATATACAGCTCCAAGAACTAACCAACTTCCTTTGATTTGGGAAGATCTTGTCCACATATAATCGTCGGTGGTTAGAGTTGACTCTGTTAAATTCGCATTGTCTAGTTGGCTCGACCTGACTGTCCATGTGTCCAAATTGTAGTCAATTGCTCACCTGGTCGATCCATCGAACGAATATCTTTGACAGATGGTCAATTTTCCGACCGATAAAACCGTTGAATACTTAATTGACTGATGTAGATATCTAGTCGATCACCTAGTTGACTGTTTCTAGATGTAGTTCGACTGCCCGATCGACAAAATCGTCGACTACTTAACCAACTGATGTAGATATTTGGTCGATCACCCAACCTATTGTTTCTAGATGTAGGTTGACTGTCCAACTGACTGATTCCAAGAGAAGTGCGATGAACCATCATAACCTGAGGTTTCAAAACCCTCCCATCAACAATAAAGTCAGTGGGACACCCCCCTCACCCCCCCATAATTGCAGCTTCCTAAATCCCAAGCATCGAACGTATCTTGACAAATTTAGCTTAAGACAAGGGTTTTGTAAAGATATCAACAATCTAATCATATGTTCTACAATAAACAAGAGAGACAATGTTCTCATGAACTAATTGTCTCAAGTAGTGAGCATCGATCTCAACATGTTTCATTTTACTATATGCAAAATGGTTGTTATCAACTTGAATGACACTCTTATTGTCACAATATATTGTAGTTGAGGTCGTGTTGAGCACTCAACACACCATAAAAGTATTTTGCGAAATCTTTTCTTTTTGGGTACCACTTTTTCAGTTTTCTAAGTGAGAGTTTGTATTATGAATTAATGGATTCTTCTTTCTTTTATGTCATTAAACCTTATCATCGGCCTTTTTGTTTGGTTTTGACAGATTGATTTTTCTAAGTAACAATGCACAATAGGCTCGAAAGGTGCACGGTTTAAAACTCTTAATAATAGTCGATCAATGAAATTTGGCCTATAATATAGTCTTTTAACATCACCGATACTCTTCAACATTGGCAAGTTTTGAGAGGTAAATTGGAAACAAAATAAACTGCCATCGTCGACACATCTTCGACATCAGCAGAATTCAAGAGACGAAATTGCAAAAACTTTCACTTTAAAAAACTTCATTGATCGTCAATCGTCAATCATCGTTATGACAACGACATTGGTAGAATATAGTGTGGAAACCAGACTCGTGTCCAAAGGAAATCACCGATGCTGAAGTAATGTTTCCCACGAAAAGGTCGAAATCAACCTCCACGTATCTTTGTCGTGTAAGCAGTTCGTATGACGCGACCTGCTCTCCCTACGTCATCTCTTGGTGTTTCTCATATCATGCTCGCATCTCCAAGTCAACATTTCCACGTCAATATTGTGTGAAGTTTTGGGTCGGCATCGAAGCTTTCAGCTAAAGCTATCAACGAAAAAAAAAAAAAATGCCTAAGAAAATCGTCGATCCGCTCGTTTGCTATCGACAAATTGATAGGACATTGTATGACGAGGGTTTTTTCAAATATTCTGCATTCTATGATGACGATCCTGGCCGCTCTATGTTTTGTTTCCATTTCAAGTCCCTGCCTTTTCCCCCCGATGTCGATCATACYAGTGTTGAAAATACAAGAAGGGTCGATAGTTTGATGGGATACTTTCAGCAGGGATAAGATTGGATTTTGTTATTTAAAAGGCCAATTAATGTTTCACTCAACCCACACTACTATCCTATGCGCCAACCAAGCAGTAGAAGTTTGAATCCACCGATAAACTACGAAGTAACCCGCTCCCATGCCGCTAATTTTCATTGCATTTAATTCCAAGCGTGGTTCATATTTAGTGATGGATTGTGGAGGGCGCATTTACAACCTTTAATTTAAGAACTGATGCGACAAGGCAACTATGCTCTCCTTTTAAATTACAAAGACATATTCAAATGTTCCATTCTATGCACAAATCTTTTATTCCTCGGAACAATTGAAGGAGCGAGAGAGCGCGTCTAAGAGCTTACAACCAATCTTTAACTCTAAACCAGGTCAATGTTGTGCAAGGAAGAGGTATGTGTTGTCTTCATCATTTCTACATCTGCAATTGCATCCATAATATTTTTAGAGATTGGTATCTCACTCTATCTGTTTGCAGAAAATGCCTCCAAGAAAGCCAACAACCAGGCGCTCACCAAGGACGCCCAAGCTAAAAGAACCAAAGGTTGAGGAAGGATCTATGCCGAGTGCTGCAAGGGAGTTGGATTTTTCCTCAAAGACGAAATCGATCATTCGCACATCCACCAAGAAGCAATTTATCCAACTTCCAACATTCAGTGACACATAAGCGGACATAGGGTCTAAAGTGGTGCTCCCGCATTGGGGCGATCTGTACAAAAAAATTAGTCAAGAGGACTACCCTGAGTTCACGCATCACAACAATCAAGATGTCTGAATATTGGATGATGAGGTGTTTCCAAACATTCGGAGGTCAAATTTGCATAGGGTGGCTAGCCAGACCCCAGTTATGCCCTGCATCGAAGCCTTGGGATGGATAATTGACCATGTCAACATGGTAAAGTGCACCATCAACAATGAACAAGGCGAGTGTGTTAGTGTTTTCCTTCCGAAGGAGGTGCATAAGTACTTCAAACTTAGAGACCCAGAGGAAAGGCTAAACACAAACTTCGTGGTCAAGTTCTACGAGATCCATGATACCAGCCGATTGCTAGCCTCATGGTGGAAAGAAGACAAAAAAATCACAAACATGAGCATTGGATGGTACAACACATTAAATCTCTGAGAGTCATACATGTATATGATGGCATTAATATGTTAATTATATGGAGAAAAGGATTGCTCCAATTTTTCAGAGGCATGGATGCCCTTAGGATACATCGTGGAAATTTTGGGTAGCAGCTTCAATTGGGGAGCCATTATCTCCAAGCATCTCAGTATAAATCTTTCACAGGCTCAGACACCAAAGGAAGGAGAGGTTCTGGTTTTCTACATGGCATCCTACTTGTTGGATGTAATTTGTGCAAGGAACATTTTTGCAGGTATGAATTTGAGCTGACATGTTTCTAAATTTCATGTTCATGTCTATTTCAGCATATTGTAGGAAAATAGATATAAGAGATCATATGATTTAATATGCGACGAGTTCCTATCTAGGGTTTACTTCCTCATCTTTAGAAAAGAGTGCCCTCGACTTTCAGTGGTGGCAAAGAAGATGATAGAAAAAGTTGTTCACTGATACTTCGAAGAAACTAGCACTTATATTAGAGCGTTCGGAGCTACCGGTGCACCCCACCTTCTCCCTAGTCATGTCCCGGATTGCCTCATTTTGGGGGATATATGCTACTAGACCATCTTGCAAGGCTACAATGCCTCCTTGATCAAAGACAAGAAGAGAGCTTTCATTCCCTATGGTTTCCACATAGGATTTTACATGGTCAGAGACACTACACATGCGAAATAGGAGGGGCTCAATCAACTCGTTACCAGTTTCATACAGGTCACTTTCACAAGCATGACCCCAAAGGCTTAGTTCCCCAGCACGCGACGCATGTATCCTTCTATTGGTTGTATGCTCATGAAGATGAAATCTTCACTGAAGGAGCCTAGGATTGGGAGGAAGTACTACAAAGAAGGGCCAACTCGAATATGACTAAGTTCAAATCCATGTCCCTGGACGAGCAGGTTGAGACAATTGAGCAAACAACTCAAGAATCTCTCAGGTTCAGAGATGAAAGCAGAACAATAGAGGCAACATAGGCACGAAGGAAGGGGATGATGTCACTGGAAGAAGCCCAACGAGCCATACAAAGGGAAGAACAAGATCCCCCACTTAACCCTTTGATTGAACCGATGAGGATTACCCCGATCAAAACCAACGGCCAGGAGGTAGAGCCAAATGGCTCAAATATTGCTCCACCAATAGGAATGGTCGATCGTGAAGAAACTGTCCAAGTGAGATATATGATAACAACTGCAGTTCAACAAAGGCCAACAAGATTATCAAGCGGAACAAGGGTTCCAGCCGTTCTTATGGACCTAATCACTATATATGATGATGATGAAGGCTCAGAGGTTTCACACATATCTCTGGTTATAATCACCCAGGAGGAAATCCCAGGAGAAGTATCTACTCTGGCTCTTGATGAAATTGTACCGGAACCCAGAGAGGGCAGCTAGGACGCCAAAAATCACTTATGAGGCTGAATTTCTTAGTTCACTGGAGAAACAACCAACAAGAGAGACTCAGTCGCATGGTTCCATCTCCAAAGATGACATGGACACAGGTGAACAAGGAGGAACAAAAAAGCTACCATAAATTGGCACCCCACCAATCGAACCTTCAATTAGTATTGAGCTTTCGCCTACTCCCTCATCTAGAGTGAAAGCGCAACCGATCTTTGAGACCATGTAGGATGACCAGACTACAGAGCATCCAAGAAAATCCTCTGCCAAGGAGCCGAGCATGCCCAACCATGAAACAAAACAAGAACCAACACAAGAAGATATTATGGAGCATCTCTACACACCAACAAGCTTGGGAAATATGTTGTCCTGGGGAGATCAGCAGATTCGGGAGCATGTGGATGAAATCTCTGACATGCAGGCCATTTCTTATGACAGGAAGAGAAAATATGTGATGAAAAGGACGGTCAAGAAAATAAAACCCACCTTGGATAGCATTATGCTCATAACCACGAAATAAATACTATTTGATACAGAGCATGCTAAGATGACCGAGATCATTGGAGCTGTAATGGACATAACGAATGCCACACTTGACAGAGAAAAGAAGGATGAAGAGGAGGCAGCTTCCATGAGAAAATAATTGGACCATCTCCATCATCAGGCTGAGTATTACCAAAACTCGACACAGGCGGTGGTAATCTTAAAGAGCGAGTTYCGAGAAATGTATGGGAAATTCAGAAGAGAAAGAGACCTCTTCACCGCCCGGATAGTCGATCTTCAAGAAGATACTTTAGTGGGGATGGCGACATGCAAATATATGCAGTGGTGGTTCGAAAAGGCACATCRGGCCTTAGAACGAATCGATTACATTAGTGAAATACAAAAAGGGTAGTGATTCACAGGAGCATGGTATCCGAGTGTTGRTGGACAATAGCATTGCTCAAATAYGTAAAGCAACTGAACAATGGGTGTCCATGGTCCAAGAGCCTCAACAAAAAATGCAAGAAAGGTGGGCAAAATGCGAGAAAAGCTGGGATAAAATCAACCTAGAAATGAAGGGCATTAATTTGCTAGAGTTTGGTCCACCAGAAGATTTCGTCGACTTACAAGATATTGTTAAGCAACATGAATAGCAAGTCCTGGCATGGGAAACAAATATTTCACAGACTTCAAGCATGATCCCGAGTTTAGCGAAGAAGTTCATGGAAGCCACGATCAAAGCTCTAGCAGTCTTACAACGCTTAAGTGTCAAATTGATCAAGTATAAGGAATGAGCAGTAGAGCTAAAGGAAGTCCTCTCCACTCTAATGAATCATCATAGGTTGTTGTATGCAAACACATGCGAAGACCTCTTCTTCTAGTGGTCGGATTATGATGGAAATAATCCACTGCAGTGAAAGGATCAGATGATCTCAGGAGAACAAAGAGATAGATTTGCCACATGTCATTTTGTTTCACTTAACATGAATTTTATTAGTGATTTTTAGCTTAGTGATTCTTTATAAATAGGAAGATCGACCTCGTGTTTAAGGGTCGATGGTTTTGGAGAGAAATATTTTTCTGAAATTTTGTAATAGAACTACTTTTGTGCAAGTTTATTTAATTGAGAAGTTTTGTTTAGAACCAAAGACACTTCTATCATCTAACGCGTGAATGTGTTTAGACCGAGGAGGATTATCTCCGTCTTTGGATTCGATATTTGCTTCTTTGTCGAGTAAGAGTTTTTGTACATGTATTTAAAGTTAGCTTATGATGTTGTAGCAATTCTTTTTTTCTAAATTGATGACTAGAAATCAATTGTGTTAACCTGTGATTGGCGATAGAGTATTGGAAATTACTTTTCTTGCACTAGCTTTCAAACACATGTATGTTTCTTTTTTTCAACTGTTATCTCAGATGATGTTGAATGTCCACTAATTAAAATGGTATTAATGCTAATTTGAAGTTGTTTAGACATTTTTCATGTGCATGCTAGGGTAAAGGTTATCCTAAATCCATCCTTCCACCAAAACAAATAGTTAGCTTCTCTCTGTCATCTAGTCTAGAGTTTCATATTCCTTTTGTTTTAACATTAGAAAAAGAACCAAAAAAGAGAACTGCCTAGCTTGAGGAGAAGGCTTAACAGAAAAGACATATATGTATGTCAATCACAATTAAAGTCCATCGATAAACCCAACCAGATCCCAAATCTGGATAAACTTACCACTCATCAAACACTTACGAGTCTAATTGGGCCTCTTAGGCAGGTTTGGTTCTTGTTGTTGAGTTAAATGGATCTTGAACCCCTCAACATAATTGACGCTAGGAGGAGGGTCGACGAATGAATGGCTAATAATATTTTTGATAATATCCTGCATAGCTTATAGATTCAAAACAACCACATGCATGACTAGTCATTCTCAAGACAACCCACATACAAAGAGTACTCATGAGATGAGTAACTGCGAAGAACACCTATTCCCTAAAATACCTTATGCTCTTACCCACAAGGAGTTGAAAAAGTTCAGAAGAATCACAAGAGCTTACGCCCGACAAATTGGAGTGTTACCTTTAACTCCTTTACTTCCTCGTAGAAAACAAGTAAGCAGACCAATTGTTGACACCCCTGACCAGGTTTTTGTTCACACGATAGAAAACCTGGTATATTTTTCCCTTACTGAGATCGAAAAACCCCTTAATCTGATACTTGAAACACCAATGGGTAACTACTCTGAACCTGATGATTTTGAATCTGATGAGGAAGGGTCTAACTCGGATTGCTCAGGTTCTGAATCAGAAGACATGGAGGATAATAACGACAACAATGAAGAAATGGGAAATCAACATCAAGATAATCAACCATGGTTGGCCAGAGATGCTCTGGAAATCCTAGGACGGGTGCATAACCTACCCCGACATCCCGAAAAATTACTCCCGAAATTTGACTCCGAAACCTCTAGATTGCCTGACGACCATATCAAGAAGTTCATATTAGCTATAATATTGATGAAAATACAACATGAAGATGTAGTGTGTAGGTTTTTTCCCTATACCTTTGAGAATTCAGCCCTGACTTGGTATTTTAACCTGCCAGTTGGATCCATAACTAGCTGGACGAAGTTTCAAAAAGATTTCTTAGACAAATTTGCAGAAGCATCCACCACACGAGCTTTAATGGCTGAACTTTTCACCGCCACCATGAGTCTAAAAGAGAAAGTTAAATATTTTAACCAACGGTTTACCACTATCCTCAACAAATTTCAACCCGAAGCTAAACCTACCCAGGAGTTGCAAATTGAAGTATATGCTAACGCTCTCCCAACTTCCATTTCCATGTTCGTAAAAAGGGCTACCAAACACATCCTAGTCGAAAATTTCGAGGAAGCCAAAACGATTGAATTCCAAATAAAAGGATGCAAAGAAGGTCAGATCTCACTGATGAAAAAAGAAACCCAACCTCTACCTAAGAGAGGACTTCTGTTAACAAGACCCCCGGTAAGATAAACATAGCCAGGTCTTGATAAAGAAGAAGGAGATCTAGAAAACCTGCAGCGGATGATAAAAAAACTCTCCAACAAGATCGTAGATATGAAAAGAAGTGTGGGGGAGGGAAACCAAAATCAAAGACCTTATAAACCCTTCTTTAAAAGAAATCCACCTTTCAAAGCTATAGAACCTCCTCCAGATAACCTAGACATTGACTTAGGAACTGTAGCATCTGATTCTTTCTACACGTACCACCAAGAGAATCATTCAAAAATGGACTTCCTTCAATGGGTGCATGCTATGAATTTAATGGTTAACCGATTCCTGGATGAATTCTCCCTAACCGAACAACCCAGTGGCTCGACAATAAATGCCATCGATCAAGAAAGTCAAGAGCCATCGGAAGAGACAACCATGTTGTTATGGGATTCCAACCACCTGATGCCTTTCAATGATGTCGCTGAAGTGCAGGAACCTCCCACTAAAGTCCTAGCTATACAGACGCGAGGTAGAAGTCAACCGGTCCAAACTAATCCCACCACTACTCAATTATATAGAGGGAATCAAGCGGTCGATCACCCAAAATCCTTATGTCCTTCTCAAAAGAATCCCACAAACATATACACATAGGGAGATCCTAAGCTGGACTATAATGTGGTAGAAGACTTGAAAAAGATGAAGGCTAATGTGTCTATCATGGACATTTGTACGATCCCTCAAAAAAAGGATTTCTTGTTACAAGCCTTAAAATCAATAGAAGCCCCTATGACGAGCATTGACTTAGGAGAGGTCCCATCCCCCACAGATTTAAAAAATAAACTGAGTGTGAATGCTTGCTCTTTAGACAAAAGAGGAAAGCCTTTTGTTCCTTCTTTCCTTATAACGTTTGAAGTCTTTAACAAAAACCTACATAATTGCCTAGTCAGTTTAGGGGCATCCTCCATTGTCATGCCATTGTCAATCTAGAAGAAACTGAAGGCAACCCCGCTCAAAAGTGATAAACACATTATACAACTAGATAGGACTTAGGTGAAGGTTATCGAGGAACTTAAAGATGTCATGATCAGAATGGATACACACCCAAAATTTGTTCAAGTAATTGACATAATTGTAGTAGACATCCGAGAGGCATATGGATTGTTACTTAGCCAAGATTGGTCTGAGAAATTAAATGGATACTTTAGTACTGACTGGGCTCACCTTTTGTTGCCATTAAAAGGACATACAAACATGATTAGAATCGATAGAGAAATATATCTCAAACACACTATTACTGATTTAGAAACTCCCAACAATCTCTCGTCGACAGATCTCCCTGTGTTGGGAAACTACTCATGCGATTATGATTTCAACAATTTGGCCCCTCTCTCGTTTGATGTACCTCTCACTCAAAGCTCTGAAATGACCTTTCAAGTAAACCTACTGGTAGCCGCAGAAGAAAGTATCTTCTGTCAGGATTCTCTGTCAAAAGCAACAGACAAGGAAGATGAAAAAGAGAAAATACTTGGGCATGAAGAAGTTACTAATTTTTCCTCACAAGTTTGGACACTCTACTTTGATGGTTCTAAATCGCAAGAGGGGTCGGGAGCATGATGTATCCTCATTGACCCAAAAGGGAAACATACCTTCTTATCCTGCAGATTATAATTTGAATGCACTAACAACACTATTGAATATGAAGCTCTAGTCCGGGGACTAAAGAAGGCCATAGACTTAAACGTCAAAGAATTGAAAGTTTTTGAAGACTTATAAATTATCGTTAGACAAGTAAAGAATACCATTCATTGAAATTCACCTCACTTGAGGAACTATCAACAAGAAGTACATAGGCAAATAGACAATTTTGAGGCCTTCAACATTACCGTTGTTCCCAGAACAAAAAATACTCTTGCTGATTCTTTAGCCACCGGAGCCTCAAGATTATCTCCTTTAGAATACTATGAAGCCTCAAGGTTTGCAGTGGAACTGCTCTACAGACCGTCGGTGCCTAACAACATTTCTAACTGGAAAGTCTTTGAAGGGGATGATCAGATTGTATATTTCCTGACTAACCACGAGAATTTTAAGGATTTCGCCATTGATGATGAAATATTCCAAGAACTACTCACATAATCAAATCTCCACGAATAGAAAAGGGGCATAGATCACCCCAATGACAAACCAAAGTTTCACACAATACCAAAAGGAGTGGCCAATCTGGAAAACCTTTTCGACCTAAGAGAAAGATTTAAAGGGCTAAAAAATGCAAAAAGAAGGAGTTCTTGCCCTATATATGAAATTATAAACCTAGGCACCCATGAGAACCCCAAGAATGTCAACCTAGGTAAGGTAGTGTTATCACTCTGTAATTTTCCCAAGGCTATGGAGGCAGTCACAGAGGCAACATAAAAACCACTTCAAGTCTTGGATCTAGCCCTCCAAGACTCAAAGAGGGATCTCTCTGTCTAATATAGCTTTTTGGGAATAAGATATTAGGCTAGTTATGCAGAAAATGGGTTTGTTTATGGATTTTGAATTGGTTTGGTTGAGACATGGAAATGGACCATTGGGCAAAATGGAGTGAAAGGTAAAGACGATGATAAATGAATAACCAAAACAAAATATGACCAGGCAGGATAATCATGCTAGTGGATCTTTTGAGCTTATAAAATGGAAAAGAAGAATAAACTGAAAATTATTTCAAATGTAGAGCAAAGTATATCTGAATTCTGCATTTAAAACTTGGAAGAAAACATAGATATTGTTTCGAGCCAACACAGGGTGCCAATAACAAATCCTGCACATTATCTTCTCATAGACAATACAGAAAGAAAAGCATGTGAAATAGAAAATAATGAGTTACATCAGAGAAAACTTCAACACTAAAACACAACACAGGAATCTGGAAATATAGTGCCTTTGTATTCCTTCATAAAGTCATTTACAACCTATGAGCATTTTTACATTTTAATCATCACAAGTCCCCCCTTCACACATTTTAATCATCACAAGTCCCCCCTTCACACATTTTAATTACAACAATTTATAGAAAATACTCTCCCCCAAGCTTAGGAGGTCGAATCCAACCAATTTCTCAAAGATAACAACCGTTACACCGAATTTTAGAACTATCTACCATGAAAAAAGGATCAAATTTTCTGAAAACTTGGGGTTAAATATGGGATCATATCTCTCATATATTAATATATTTTACAAAACTGGAGGAGGTTTTTGTATAAGAGTCTGTCTTGAACAAAAACCTCTTTTGGTTTTTTGAAATTCATCTCCAACTCCTTGGAACCCTTCTCTAAAAAATATCTCTCAATAAAAAAATCCAGAAAACTGAAAAATAGGGCTCAAAGATCCCTTCGAATATCCCAATTGCTGACACCTGTGTAAATTATGGGAGAGGATATTGTTCTTCATCTCGTGCTGAACAAAAACCTCTCTCAGATTTTCAAAATCCACTCCCTTTTTCCTGCTATCTTCTATTCTAAAACTAGGGAAAATACAACAAAATCCCAAGAAATAGGTTATGCTTTGACTTATAAAAACTAAATATAATTCGATTTGAACTTGACAACAACATATTGAGGACGAGTCATAACCATAAAATCATTCTGGATGCCTTTGATATCATTGAAGAATCCATTTTCCTTGATCTAAGGAGATTTTTGTGCTTTCTGTTCATAACAAAACTTTCGGCAGCTAACATGTATAGAACAAAGCCGATTTAGCTGCCAAAATTCAAGGGATTCAACAACTAACAACACCTCTGCGGACCAAAATAAGCTGTCGAAAGTCCTGAGTTTCCAAAACCGTTCAAAATTGCAAAATTTGATTCCTTTACTCTGTCTAACTCTTAGGATTTCTTGTTTAGGTCCATAGCAACTTTAGCCAATGCTTCTAAACCGAGATGAGCTCTTGGTTTAGGTTTTCTCGGTGTTGTTTTAAAACTCAAGAACTTGATCATTTGGTAAAGATTCTGGTTTTTCTTAGACAATCTTTTATTCTTTCTTTCCAGAGCTACATGCATTTGAGTTAACCTTTTAAATGAGTCTCTTACCTCATCAGATGTCCTTTTCATAGCCTGATTTTGAGATTGGATGACTCTTTCTAACAACGTAAGCTCTCTGACTTATTCTTTCAGCTTCTGAATCTTGGATGCTTTATTAACCTTCTTTTTGTTGATGTCTTAGGTATCTCAAAGGCTGGAGCTTCAACTTCAGTTTCCTCTCTCTTCTCCATGGGTGGATCATACTCAGAATCCGAGTATGGCAAATTCAAAACGTTTTTATCAACAACACTGCTCTGGCCCTCTATTTCCTGATGATACCCTTGCAATTTTTCACAAAACCTATAGCAACATGCATCTTTAAAGACCTGACAAATCTCTGGATGAGATTCCAGATAGGAAATATCATTGAGCTCTTTCTCGAGCAGAGCTCCTCCCTTCTTCATCTGCAAAACAATGTCAACACTTGCAATACATTGGAATCGGGCTTGTGGAGACAAAAAGCATTGATGGAGGATGAATTAAGGCCCAACAAAAAAAAATGTGAGAGATGAGGGAGATATTTCAATGGAAAACCAGCTTTTGAAATACATTTGGCAAACAAAGGGTTTCAAATCATGATGGTAATTCAATATTTGATAAGGAGCGTAACGAGTGGGCCACGTGATCAGTTAAGTGAAAGAAAGAGTGACTAAGGATATTAGATTATGGAAGATCCAGAATAATGGCAAGAGTGCTAGATTTGATAGGTTTACGGTTAAACAAACACCATCAAAAAATCATTATAACCAAACATGGATCACCCAGATCAAAATATGATCTCCTTTAATCCTTTTCGACAGCTAATAAACCATCATGGCACACGTACTTGACGGTTGATAACTTTAATTTGAAGCACTGACCATTGAAAAAATTATGTGCTTTCGACAGCTTAGAGAGCCTTGCACATGCCATTTTAGCTGCTGAAAGTGACAGCTTTCGACAACTTAGAATGCTTTGAAAAATGGCCCTTAGCTACCAAAAGTGAAATTTGGGAGTTTTTCTAAATAAAAGTACAGACTCATCACTTCTTGAAAAGACAAGTGAAAAACTCATCCTAAAGACACTTAACTCAAGAATAAAAAGAAATATTTCATCTAATGATCTATCCTTTCACCTAATGACAATGACTTGGAAAATTTATTTCAAGAGACAACAAGACCAGCAAGCCAAGGACTTTGTCATGAGACTCACAAATAATATTTGAATCAACAGATCTCCTATCATTATAGGACACTAACAGGTAGTATCCAAAAAAGACAAGAAGGCTTATCTTAAACTATTTAAATAATATCAAGATGTCTTTGCTTGGTCCTACCAAGAATCGAAAACGTATGATACTCACATTATCCAACATACGATCCCATTAAAACCTGGAATAAAACCCTTCCAACAAAATATTAGAAAGTACCACCCTTCTCTGGAACCCCAAATGTATCAAGAGTTGAAAAGTTATTAGATGCCAATATTATCTTTCACGTAAGACATTAAGCATGGGTAGCCAATCTGGTGTATGTTAGAAGGAAGTATGGAGAAATCTGTTTGTGTGTGGAATTTAGAAACCTTAACAGAGCATCAAAAAAAGATAACTACCCAGTACCACCCATGGAACAACTCTTGCAGACATTATTTGGCTCTTAAATTTTTTCACTCCTAGACGATTTTTTGGGATATAACCAGGTCCTGGTTTCAGAAGATGATCGATTAAAAACTACGTTCTGAACCAAATGGGGGACCTTTGCTTATAAACACTTGCCTTTTGGGTTGATCAATGCAGGGGCAACCTCTCAGAGGGCGATGGATGTAGATTTCTGAGGTTTGATTAACAAATGTGTGGTAGTCTATTTAGATGATGTAACAATATACTCAAAAAATAAGGAAGACCACATTCACCATTTGACTCAGATCTTTGAAAGGTGTAGGAAGTATGGAATATCTTTGAACCCTAAGAAGACAATCTTTGGTGTAGAGGAAGGAAAGACATTAGGTCATATCATATCCCGGGAAGGAATCAACATCAACCCTGAACGGATCAAAGCAATAGCTCAACCCCCTTTGCCTCACAATAAAAAGGCCATGCAATCTTTTTTCGGGAAAATCAACTTTGTGAGTAAATTTACTCTTGAATTCATTGAACCTATTAAACCTTTACAAAAAATGATTCACAAGGATGCAGAGTTTAAATGGCATGAAGAAGGAGAGAAGCTTTCGATAACATTAAAATTGCCATCTCCCAAGCACCAGTGCTATGAAGCCCTGACTTTGGCAAATATTTTTTCCCTTATATCTTTGCTTCTGACCAATCCTTGGTTGCAGTACTTACCCAAAAGGATCATGAGGACAATGAAGCACCAATGTCCTTTATGATCCCCAACCTCCAAGGAGTTGAACTAAACTACCCTGTTATAGACAAACATGCTTACACAATATATAAAGCAATCAAGCATTTCAGATCCTATATCCCAAAGAATCATACTAAGGTCATAGTACCACATCCAACGGTTTGATCTTTGTTCACTCAACAAGAGATGGGAGAAAGGAGGGGAAATTGGATGGCAGTCATTCAAGAATTTGATTTAGACATAAAACCTGCCAAAATAGTCCAAGGACAAGGATTATGTAAACTGGCTGTTGAGGCCCAAGATCTGATCAACACGGAAGACCCCGGTTGGGAAAATGAACTATCGTTATGGTGTGGAGAGGCCTTATACATACCTCTAGAGCAATAATCCTAGTATGGAAACTTGTTTTATCTCCTGCATCATGGAAGTTGTCCAGAAAACCTAAACCCTAGAGAAAGGAGAGCCCTCGGGTTAAAATCCATTCAATATCACCTCATAAATTCTATGCTTTTCCGTGTAAACTACGATGGATTAATGTCTTGAACATAATGATGCAGAAAAGGTACTCAGATAACTCCTTGACGTCCCGACAAGCGACCATTTTACAGGAGAAACCACAACTCAAAAAATATTAAGGGTTGGTTATTATTGGCCAACTTTATTCAGAGACGCTGATGCATATGCCAGGAAATGTAAATATAGTCAAATGAGCATCGGTAGGGAAACGAGACTAGTCATTCCACTTCAACCAGTGACCATATCCAAACCTTTTCAACAATGGGGAATATATGTCATCGGATAAATTACTCCAAATTCTTCGAAACAACATAAGCATATCTTAACTGCAACAAATTATTTCAAAAGGTGGACAGAGGCTATCCCTCTTACGCACATTAATGAAAAGGTAGTGATCCAATTTTTAGAGCAACACCTAATAACAAGGTTTGGGATGCCTTCCGTCCTCATTTTTGACAATGCTGCCTATTTTTCTTCCACACACTTGACATAATTCGCCCTCGATAAAGGAATCATAATAAGATATTCTGCAAACTATTATCCACAAGGGAATGGAGTAGCAGAGTCAACTAATAAAAATCTGGTGCGAATCTTAAAAAAGACAGTTGATGAAAATCAAAGAAATTGACATAATTTACTTCATAATGCTCTCTGGGCCGATAGAGTGACACCTAAAGAAGCCATAGGAAACTCTTTGTACTTTCTGGTATATGGGAAAGAAGTCATTCTCCCAAACAGATTGTACCTTCCATATTTATAGCTTGCCCAAGCATCAAGAGGTCATCCCTCATCCGCTCTACAACAAAAGATTGATACCCTTCTCATTTTTGATGAAGAAAGGGAAAAGGATAAAGTTATGTTCACTACTCATCAGCGGGTAGTTAAAATATGGTTCGAAAAACATAAGGCCAAAGAAAAAAGTTTCAAAGTAGGAGACCTAGTCTTAAAGTGGGATAAAGCAAATGAGTCCAAAGGAAAACACTCAAAGTTCCAAAATCTATGGCTCAGACCTTTTCAAGTGGCCGAGAAGATCGGGACAGGCACATACCAGTTGCAAAATCTGAGGGGTGAGTCTGACACCCTTCTGGTGCAATTTTGTTCTTTCCCAAGTCCATAATCCCTGGGATTCGAGCACTAGTCCATTTATAAAAGATTAAAATCATTTATCTTATGTTTTTTACATCAGTTATACTTGCATCTATTTATGTTTTTATTGCATATCTAAATGTGCAAACCATATAGTTGCAAATGAAACAAGGATTAAAAGGTTATTTTAGGTTTAAATTTGTACTTTGTGCTTGTTGTTTACTCATTTTACACATAGAAATATGAATTCCAATGAGCTATTTTTTTTGTAGAACTGATCTTCTTGTTGTAGGTTAAATGTTATATTCTTGTGTTAAATACTCCAGCAAGTCCCTCATGTATTTCTAGACGAGACAAAATTGTATTCTTGTTGTAGCCTGAAGTGTAGAGGAAATAGATTGTGGCAAAAATGATTCAATTCATAGTTACCTTGTTATCAGATGATTTCAAACGATGACATCTCCTAAGATGTCACAACCTATAGCCCTGGTGGAGCAAGCCAACAAGCAATGTTAGAGTATCTTAGTGTTGTCGAGTAGAGTAGTTGTGGGGTGATTTACCCCCATGGATTGGAATAGAATAAACGTGGTAATACAGGTAGCTCTTAGAAAAGACATTTGAAGTAGACATCCCCTGAAATAAAAGGCATCCCTAGCGCATACAATATCCATATGTATAACGAGAACCAATTGGAAGAAAAATTTAAACATGTTTGGGCTTTAAATTTGAATTCAACATGAGGGCCATTAAAGCAAATGGTTTTTCAACCTTCATACTTAAACCAACCTCGCTAACTATGCTAAAAACATGCAAATGTAGTGAAGATTTCATATTTCCTTGTAACAACCTTATCATGTTTACATGCAGGTACTCAAAGTAAAAAGGCAAACCTTTGGAACAAACAATAAATATATTAAATAAATTAGTAATCAATATTATACACATGGGAGATAATATATATACAACGTGTGCATTTATGAATAATTTGATATATTACACAACCTAAAGACGAGGGAGTGAAATCGAACCAAAATTGACATACTTACCATGGCATCCACTCTGAACCTCCTATGTCTACTCTTTGCACCCTTGTTTGTCTCCTCATATGTTCCAATCTCTTGTGCTCTTGCATATCACTAAGCTTCCCTATAACTATTGGACGAATGATATCCACCTCCTATGTCTTAATCACTAGTATCCAATCCCCAACTCTTACACTCCAATTTCTCTTCTAAATACTCAATTTTATATTCCATCCTCCTCAAAATAAATTTCTACATTTTATGATCCACCTTCAAATACATATGGGCATGAAAACACTATGAAGGAACATAAGGGAACATGTTATGGAACAATGCATAAATTTAATAGTGTGAATGAAGATGAACACAAATGACAATTCATTAGCTAGGTGCAAGAAAATAATACCATTGGAAGTAACGAACATAGTAGTCATAAACATCTTAACATCTTGTTAAGAACAAGAAATTACTTAGTTTGGTACTTGAATCTCATGCGTTGACCTTATCATGGGATTATTCATGCATTTCTACAAATTTGATGCCTTAGGGAACAAAATAATGAAATATATACAATTGATTTCATTGATTATGTATGGAGCACTTAATATTAGCTTAGATAGAGTTAGAAAAAGCTAAGGCAATGGGTGTATGTTGGAAATCATGCCCTCACGAATGAATAATATCCTATTAGAAGTCCACTAAAAATAACATAAATGTGGTGTCAATATATCAAAGGACATAACTTCAAGGTGGTGGCTTGACAGATGGCTCAAACACACTTGTTAGTGGTTATTTTCCAACTAGCACATATAAGGGGACAAGGGAATATTTGTTGGTTGATGAATGATTTGAGGGTGGCATGATAAATCCTATGGTGTTGATTTGAACCATACTAAGATGATAGTTCCAATAAGTATATCAACGTTGGTTAAAAACAACATTTAGACAAAATTGCACTCTCAAATTTATAGACAAGACATTGTCTTCCCAAGGATTGATCTCTCTTGTATTGAGGGGGCTAAGTGACATTATATTTGTGATGTTGGAGAATACCTGAAAGTTCCGAGTTATGAAAATGTCACACAAAAGAGCATGATACAAGGAAACCTCAATAGAAATAATCTTGAGTGAGTAACTGGAAGCATAATAGAGGAATGCAACATGTAGTCGAATTGCAAAGGAAGAAACCGCACAATGATAATTAGGGGGGAAGATCATAGACTATGATGGTATCAACGAGATCACAACAAAGGTGAATGCATGAGAAGCATGACTAGGAGTGTGCATGACAAGTGCAACATGATTAGAAGAATGATAGAGAATTGTGTGACAACATACTAAAGGAACTTGAAAGGTCACCATTGATAAGGAAGGGGAAGTCAAAATGTCACAAGAATTTGAACAATGCAAATGGAAGATAAAGTGAAAAAGAGGTAAGTGAAGAGTTTGTGAGGAAGCTAATAGTTAGCTTGAGAAAATAAATAGGAATGTAATAATTAGATTTGGTTAGCCAGTGGATCTATAGTTCAAATAGTTTTTAGCGAGTTAGTTGTAACTTAATAATAGAGCACAACAACACATGGATTCATAGTGATCCATCTGCATAGATTGTCAACATGTATGAGTAACAATTTCCCTGTGACAAATCATCTAGCCTTATTACTTTTGTTGGAATGACCAAACTGTGAGTGTAGTGCGCATTTTTTTCCCTAATAGGAGCCTTTAATATTGTTGCATGATGAGAAAGAGGGAAAACTGGGCACATCATACCCCCAACTCTACCCTTTGGTATCCAAGTGAGGTTGGTAGACTTTATGGTAAGGAGAACTGAGCAAGAGGAAGTTACTATAAAATATGATAAGAGGTTATAAGTGAGAAGAAATGATGAGAAGATACAAAAGAATGACATTGAACAAAGAACTACAAGCACTAAGTTAAATAATAGAGGAATTGGAGAGAGGACAACAAGTTAGAGAAGCCAAATAATAGAGGAATTGGAGAGAGGACAACAAGTTAGAGAAGCCAAAGAGTATGAGTTAGAACCAAAAGAAGAGGAAAAATATAAGGTTGAAGATGCAAATTTCATGGTAACTACTTAGAAACATTATTTTGTGGAGGTGATATTTAGAGTTTGACATTTGTAGGGGGGTTTAATGAAAGTGGCAAGTGGATATTTTTTAGGACTTTTTTTGGTGCACTAAACAATTAGAGTTGCACTAGTAGTGCACTTCATTGAGAAACACACTAGTGCAACATTACATGTGTGCACTATAGGGATATTGACAAATTGGGAATTCCATATGATGATGCTCCCTTTCGAAACTAGCACATTGAAAAGGGTTGCATGTTTAACTAATGTGATTGAAATTTTATATAGAGCATTGAACATGATTCACCTAATCATATTGAATACACTAGTTCCAACAGTCATGGCTAAAAAGAATCACTAGTTGTAAATCGTGCACATAAATGATCAAATGACACATCATGATACATTTTTTATGTCTAAGTGAGCTTGTTAGTTTGTAATTAAGGAATAGGTACAATATACTTCAATGCTTTGGTTATTTTTTAATGCATCATTGTTATGAACATAAATATACATATAAATAGATATTCATAACATAATAGTTAATTAATAAATAATAACTATTAATAATGAAAGGGCATGTCTCAAATGACATGACTATTGGTTAAGGGCACCCCTGCGTGGGTATATAAACAAGCCCTCATTCTCAATTGTATATCATCTTATCTATTCATATTTTATACATTATTCCTACATGGATTATTTTGTTATATTCCCAGTATTTTGGATAATTCTCGTGTGAGCGAACTTTGTTAGTCTCATTTGGTATTAGAGCAAGTCTCGATCCGACTTTTGGCCAACTCCATAGTTCAGAGTTTCTCTGAAAAATCTGCTCTTTGACCACCAATTAGGCCCTTGGCCATTCAAATTTTCAAAGTTCTTAGGAACTTCAGTGTTTGACCAATTCACATCTTTAGCTATATAAACTC
>SNQJ01S0005292.1:101013-114995 GCA_010110895.2 Picea sitchensis | reverse complement strand
CTTACCACAGTATTGAAGGCATTCAAATGCTCTGCCACCTCGTCTCCATCTCTCATCATCAAGTTATACAACTTCTTTCTCAGGAATAGTTTATTTTCTAGGGAATTAGACTGATACAACTTCCCCACCTTTTCCCATAAATCCTTGGTTGTAGCTTCCTATGACACATTCAATAATACTGAATCAGAGAGACACAATTAGATTGTGCTCTTTGCTTTCCGATCCAACTTTTCCAATCATCTGTTGAAGTTCCTGTAGGTGCAGTACTTGGATCTACCGCGATCCACTGATCTTTGTCGACCAACAAATCTTCCATCTTGAGCTTCCACAACTCAAAAATTTGCCCATTAAATTTCTCGATCTCCATCTTTGAATTGCTTGCCATTTCTTTTCACCTGAAAAATCAATACCACAAATCTCCCACTGTAACAAGGCTTATCACAGTCCCGAGCCAAACCCTTGACCACAAAGGCATGCCCCTGAAGCCAACAATGCTCTGATACCAAATGTAGATTTTAACCTTGTACAATATTTACTGCAAACATATTTTCAGTAAAAGAACATAAAAGATACAATGGTGAATACAAACATTACACAGAGATTTTTCCCTTGGAAACCCAAACAGGGAAAACTAGGATATTCTATATTCATTCATAGTGATACGTTGTTTACAATACAATATACATATATGAGCCCACAACATTCAAAACCCTAACCCAATGACTTGGATTAGTCAACAACCTTAATTCCCATGCATGTTACCTTGTAAATTCCATGGAGGATACCATGGAGATGTTCTTGTTTTGTTCCAGGAAAGTTACCTTGTAAATTCCATGGAAGGTACCATGGAGGAATAATTGGTCACAACACTAGAAAAGTGTTGTTCTTGTATTTTTGTTTTAAATCTTGTCCCGACGAGGTTACATGTGATAGCTCTTAAAGGGAGCTATAGTAACGATTGTTCTTATTCTTGTTCTTGTTCTTGTTCTTATTCATGTTCTTGTTCCAGGCAGGTCACAGGTCATATCTCTGAGAGGGAGCTATAGTGACGATTGTAGGGGACAAAAAATTATATGGTCTCTAGTTTGAGACATGGAGTAGACTATCCAAACATGGAGTCGTATACATGAAAATATACATCCATATACCAAAGGTGAAAAGGATGAAGTTAGAACCTTCTGGAAACAAGGATATTTTTTGTGAGATACAAAGTGTTCCACACATAGTTTGATAGTGAGGAGTAGAGGATGAAAATACAGTTCAGTTTTTCACTCTTCAGATCATCAGGAAGAGTCASTAGATCTAGAAGGGCCAGTGGATCTACCCAGAGACGTGGCAGTGACTAGGTWGAGGCCAACATGGCTTCGTGATACTTTGCAGGATGTAATGAGACACATAGTTCTTCGTGATACTCAAAGTTTCTCGAGTTACATAGAATCACAATTATGAGGAGGAGAAGGTGGCTCCACCAATGGCGAGGCAGATGGACCCACCAAGTACTAGCTTAGAGGGAGTCAACCTGTAAGGTACCTGATCTATTATAATAGTAGAGAAACATAAATACTGCAGAAAATAACAACGGAACAACACAATACATGAAACCACAATACCAAACTAATATCTTTATTGATAGGAAACAATGTTCACTTGCCTCTTAGAGGGGGAAACCTCCAACAGATAAGTGCTCTATTACAATAATTCTCAAGACAAAACTTCTTATGCCTCCTACTCTTATTTATACTAATTCTATATTCTAAAGAACCTTCTAGCGAAAGCTTCTATTATGTCTTCCTAATTGACTTATTCTCATTTATTAAATATGCCTTATAAACTAATGTTATCCTTTATTACATGGAAAATATATTATTCTACCTACATGAGAGGTTAGGGAGGTTAGGTCCCTAACATGCCCCCCCCCTTGAAAACAACCTTGTCCTCAAGGCTTGAGATGAGAAAATTGTTGTAGAATGGTAGCAATCTCCCATGTGACATCTTTTCGAGTTGTATCTTTCCACTGCACTAACACTTCCGGGATGGTGCACTGATGAAGACGACATTCACGTTGGTCCAAGACTGCTTGGGGATATAACCAAATGGAACCTTCTTCATCGAACTCAGGGAGATGGGTGTTAGGGACCTAACCTCTCTAACCCCTCACATAGATAGAATAATATATTTTCCATGTAATAAAGGATGATATTAGTTAATAAGGACTATTTAATAAATATGAACAACTCAATGTAAGAAGACCTAATAGAAGCTTCCGCTTCTAGAAATATCTTCATCCAAAATGTTCTTTAAAAGATATTATTACTATAAATAAGAGCAGGAGGCATGCGAAAGTTTGTCTTGAGAATGATTGTAATAGATCTCTGCTTTGCTAGAGGTTTCCCCCTCGAAGAGGCAAGTGAACATTGTTTCCTATCAATAAAGGTATTATTTTGGTATTGTGGTTCCATATATTCAGTTGTTCTGCTACTATACTTATGTTCTCTATTGTTATTCCGCTGGTATTCTCTGCAATATTTCTATTTTCTTCTATTATAATAGGTCTAGTTCCTAACAAGTGGTATCAAAACACTTGGCAGGATTTGTGGGTTGATTTTTTTCCAGGGTAGAGACATGTTCCGACGTCTTTAAGATACAAATATATATTGTTCAACGCATAAATCCATGGTCGGGGAAGCATACACGCAGGAAATACAAGAGGTACTTAAGATCACATTGTTGGACACCCTTGTAACCCCCGTTGGTATCCCTTCGAGTGGTAGCGCATCAAACAACACATGTATATGGACTTGTGCTTCCACGTATCTATGGTATATCGGGAGACCTCCTAGCTATCCTAAAACCAACCATAGATCAACTGATCAACCACCTGAATGCTATAGTGCCACCGAGAACAACACTCGAAAAGATACTCTCTAGTACTTGGGGAATTAGGTAGTACAGATAAGGGTACGGTCTACCCTCATTAGTTAGTGCCCTGAGATATTTGGCCAAGCACTACTATTGGACCTTTCACGTATATCAGAGAGCTATAACACAGTGCAAACCCTTGTCTGTAGGAACCCTGAAAACCCCAACCCTGGGGAAGGAAACAAAACAGAAAAGGAACCAAGAAGATCTATTTTTGTGCAAGCTTTCCTCCGACATTCGGGTTGCAAAAATTACAAACAAAAAAGGAACATAGAATATCTATTTCCCTACAACCTTTCCTACTACATTTGGGTTGCGAAAATTACAAATAGAAAAGGAACAAAGAGTATCTATTGCCCTGCAACCTTTCTTCCTGCATTTGGGTTATGAAAATTATATACATTTATTTCATTTTTCCTGTTAAGAATTTTGGCGTTTCGATACTACAGTATTATTTAGATCTACATAAAACCCTAGCGAAGTAAACAAAAAAAAAAGGAAAAAGAAAAAGAAAAGGAAAAAAAGGGAGTATGGGACCTGCCAACACCCTTATTTGAGACATATCTAATTGGAATACCCTTTTCACCAGGATCATTGTGACACCTATCATTTTAAATTTGTTTACCTCCCCAGACCCTTATTTTAGACCTATCTTGTTGGATTCCCCTTTTTCCTTGATCATTGTGATACCTATCATTTTTAACCTTTTTTTTTTTTTACCTTCCTGCACCCTTATGTGAGACATATCTCATTGGATTCCTCTTGTCTCTCTGATCGTCATGACACAAATCATTTTTAACCTTTTCTGTTACCTGCCCACAACCTTATTTGAGATCTATCTCATCAGATTCCCCTTTTCACCCTGATCATTGTGATACCTCTCATTTTTAACTTTTTTTCCCCTGTGGCACACTCATCCACTCATGGCTCCCACCCGCCAAGAAGAAACCAATCAGAAACTTATTACTTAACTTACTACCCTTCAGGCCCAAGTAAATAGGTACATTTCGACCATTCATGAAAAAATGGACTACATACACGCCCAACTTGGTACCCAAATCAATGAAGTCCAGTCTTCTCTCAACAAATTCATAAAAAAATTCCAGGGTCCTTCCTCCTCTGATCCACCTCTCTCTACTGAAGGTGTTGAATCAAATTATCCTCTACACTCTCATTCCAACTCACCAATTCATGACCCCTGTCTCTTTAGAGTCGAGGTCAGAAAATTTGATGGATCGGATCCACAAGCCTCGGTTACACAGATGGAACACTATTTCTCCTTGCATTATATCACTGACAAGTTAACCAAAATTCATTATGGAATTCTCTATTTGGATCTGGACATATGGAAATGGTGGAAATGGCGTCGCAATGCACACCAAGGGTATGTTGCTTGGTCATAGTTTGTTGCAAAGTTGTATGAATGCTTTGACACAGACACCCACCATTTAGGATGTTTGATCAAGTTGAAATAGTCTCAAACAGTGGAAGATTCTATTGTTTCTTTTGAGCATTTCGATTTCTGAACAGAGGGCATGACAAATGATGATGATCAAATTTGCACCCAAGTTATCATGGCTCTCCCTCAGACTTGTTGGAAGCCACTAAGCGTTTCAAGGAGGCATAAAAGGTCATCTTGGACCAAAGTAGAAAACCCTCTTTTGTCTCTCACCCTAAACCGAACCCCCCTGCTCGTTAAGCCACTTCTCTCAAGGTCCACAAGTTAACATAGGCATAGATGGATTAATTCCAACTCAAGGGTACTTTCTATAATTGTGATGATAAATAATTTCTAGGGCACAAGTGTAAGGAACAAAAACTTTTTATGGCCATTTCCGAGGATGTTAGTGATGAATAGGTTGAGGTTTCACCTGATGCAGTGCTACTACCAACCAATGATAGTACACCACCCTTGTATCCTCCTGAAGTTGAACCACTGATTTTGCTACTTGCTCTCACTAGTTTTTCATCTCCTCAAACCCTCAAATTGATTGGTTACATTAAGTAGATGAAATTCATCATCCTAATTGAGAGTGGCAACACTCATAATTTCATTCATCACCGCCTTGCCCAAGAAGTCAATTTCTATATCTGCGATGTCAACAATTTTCAAATCATGATTGCCAATGGTGGTTCCATGAAATGTGGAGGGCGTTGCGAAAATGTGCGATTACAAATTGGTCAGTATAACTTGAAAGCTCACATGTTTTCTATTGACATGGGTGGTTGTGACATTATTCTTGGTGCAGAATGGTTATGCACCCTAGGACCCATACTCATGGATTTTAAGGAGTTAACCATGCAATTCCAATAGGAAGGTCAACGATATAAATTCCAAGTCATTACCACAGGCTCTTTGGAGATCATTAGTTCCCACTGCATGGAAAAATTACTCAAAAAAGGTCATTTTAGCATCATTTCCCAACTCCATTCCATTCAAGCAATGGACACAACCGACATTCAAGCTATCCTTTCACTCCATCAAATTATTTTCCAAACACCCCAGGGCCTTCCCCCCTTATGTGGCGACCATGATCATTCCATTCCTTTAAGACCAGGCAATATTCTTCACAATGTTTTCCGTTATCGTCATCCTTTTGCTCAAAAAATTGAAATTGATAAAATTGTCCACGAACTGTTATAACCGGGTGTTATCCATCCTAGCACTAGCCCCTATTCTTCCCATGTTTTCATGGTTCTCAAGAAGGAAGGAACTTGGTGCATGTGTCCTGATTTTCATGCCCTCAACAAACTTACCATTAAGGACAAATTCCCCATTCTCATCATAGATGACCTTCTGGATGAACTTAGTGGGGTTCAATACTTTACCAAACTCAACCTTCATTTTGGCTACCACCAGATACGTATGAAAGAGGAATACATTCCCAAGACGTCATTTCACACTCATGAGGGTTACTATGAGTTCTTGGTAATTCCCTTTGGCCTCTGTAATGCTCCCTCCACTTTTCAAAGTCTCATGAATCATGTATTTCGTCCTTTCCTCCGTCACTTTGTGTTAGTTTTATTTGATGACATTCTCATCCATAGTAAAAAATGGCCATCCCATCTCACCCATGTAGATCAAGTTCTCCATATCCTCTCTGTGCACAAACTTTTCCTTAAATAGTCTAAATGTACTTTTGGTGTCTCTGAAGTTGAGTACCTGGGTCATATTGTTGGTGAGGATGGTGTAAGGGTGGATCCTAAGAAAATTGAAGCTATGCGTAATTGGCCTTGCCGCAAAACAATTAAAAGTCTGTGTGGTTTACTGGGTTCAACGGGATATTATCGGAAGTTTGTTCAAAATTATGGAAAAAATGCTCCCCCCTTAACAACTCTCGTTAAAAAGAATTTCTTGAGTTGGACTCCAACAACAAACCAATCCTTCCAAACCTTGAAGGACGCTATGTGCACTACTCATGTACTGGCCCTACTTGATTTCACCAAGACCTTTGTTCTAGAATGTGATGCATTAGGGACAGGAATCGAGACAATCATGCAAAATGGAGGTCCTTTGGCTTTCACCATCAAACAATTGTCATAGCGACATTTGGTCCAATTGATCTATGAAAAATAAATGATGGCTAATTTGAATGCAGTGGATATATGTCACCCTTATCTATTGAGACAACGCTTCCAAATTAAAATGGACCATCAAAACCTCAAGTACTTACTTGAAGAACACATTTTGTCCCTAGAGCAACAAAAATGGGTGACCAAGTTGTTTGGTTATGATTATGAGATCCTTTACAAAAAGGGTAAAGAAAATGTGATGGTTGACGCTCTTTCCAAGAAATATGAAGAAGAAGGTTCCCTCTTTTCCCTTTCATCCATTGTTGGTTACTGGATTCAGGTTGTACGGTAGGAATAGTTGTACGACCCCAAAATATATAGCCTCGTCCAAAAATTGCAACATGATCCTCAAGCTGCTCCAGGGTACTCTTGGCACAATGAAGAGTGTTAGTTACTTCTCTCCTATACTATCTGAGTTTATTGACCCAAGGTTCATATATGTTCGGGTTTCCAACAAAGCCTCTAAAACTATCGACCCTCTTGGTAAACTAGAAGGCAACGCAACACACATAATGTGTTACACAGTCTCACCTGATATAACTTTAATGGGTGGATGTATACTCAGGTGTTTACAACCTAGGATTGAGTGTGAGATAAGCTAGCTAAATATTGAACCACTATTATGACTTGCAAATGCAACATAATGTTATTCACGATTAATGCAGTAAATCCCTAGACTTATTCCTTCAGTTTCGCAAAAGCACTTAAGCAAGAAATATAATAACTCATTCATTCAACATAATAATAATTTCTTCAGACAATAAGATATGCAAACATTCATGACATAACACAGATGTTACTGTGGTTCACCCCCTCCTGGGGCTACGTCCACAAAGATTTGGCTCTCAACTCTTTTATTATATTATGTTCACATCTACAACGTCGCGCGCTTACAATTCTTCTCAGTCGGGTGAGATCTATATGAGGTAGATTAGATCACACCAGGCTCCACAACCTGTGATCTAACCCTCAATATCTACCCTCCCTTGTCCCCTCTAGCTCAACAACTTATACAAAATGGTCTCATAGCAAAACATTACACATCACATCAACTCATGCGTAGCTACAATAATAAGAACTGAACAACACAAAAAGCCAACCCCCTATGATACCTACGTATCGCTACTTATACATTTCGGGCTCTTCAACTGTTTATAGTACCTTACCAAAACCCTAACCCTACCGTCATTAGGTCATCCTGTTAAGAACCAAATACTGAATACAAAAGCACCACAACAAATATACAAGAACAATATGCAAAATATTCTTTATTACTATCAAATCCTTAGGGTAGGGCAACACCATACAATGGATCTTATTATGGAAGGGATCCTCTCCTGTTCACTTGCCTCTTCGAGGGGACATCCTCCTAATGAGCTTCAACTCCAAATACAATACTTCTCTTCATGTTTCATTACATTGCTTGAACCCCTTTATATAGTGCTACCATCAACTAAGAACATTCTAGAGGAGGAATCTTCTAGAAGTAGAACCTTCTAAGAAGTCCTCTTACATTTATTATATCTAACTACCACAATGGGACTTATTTAATAATATAGTGACCTAGTCCACCTTACATTGAATGGTCTCCACTATCATCACTATGGGCCCTCTAGGCCCCTCCACTACCTCTCTAGCTACCTTACATTCATCACTATGGGCCCTTTGGGCCCCTCCACTACCTCTCTAGATACCTTACATTCCATCCCCCTTATGAAAGCATTGTCCTCAACGCTTGATGTACAACCATATACCAGGGTCCCATGGATAATTGTGGACCATAATGTTGAAGAAGACTGAAGAACCAAGGTCCCATGTAGAAAGAAAATCTACCATGCTGAAGTAGTCCAACCACCATTGTAAGCCTGGGTCCCATGTCCAAGTGCTCATGTGAACTCCTCGTGGAAGATTTTGGAACCCAATAACCAACTCCAAATGATGCTCCAAAGAATGACACCTATCATGTGGATCCATTCTTTCAATGGTTCCATTTGAGCCTGTCGATCCTGTTTCTGTGTTTGCGCAATAGTGAGCTTTGCTTGTAATTTCTTCATCTCCTGCGTTCCCTTGACACGTTCTGTAATTGGCATTGTATTCTGCTTCTGTTTGAGTTCTTGGATCTCCGTTGATCCTTCCTTCTTCCTTAACCCAATTTTGGACTTGCTGATCCTCCTCTAACTTCGCCCAAAGCTGTGATGTTTTATCGAACAATTCAATGGCTGTACTGACCTGCTGCTCTATTTCCTGTAGTTGCGTTGTTGCTTCCTGCTTCCTTTGCTCCTTGACCGCTGGTGGAGTGGTTGGTATGAGCCGTTCTCAGAGATTCTCTATCTCCTTCTAGTATTGATCGATTCTCTGCGTGATCCGATCAATCTTTTCTGCTGCTGTGATTTCATCTCCCTGCGCGACCTGTGGAAGCTTATCGTAAGTTCCGACCACTTTTTGCTCCAATCATTTTATGCACCCCGTTGCTTCCTGGGTCTCAGATTTAGCCTGCTCATAAACTATTTCCAGCGCATCCCGTTTCTTTGTTGCCTGCTACAATTCGGTTAAGTGTTTGCGTGCACGAGACTGTACCTCGTGCTTTACATTAACCTGCAGCCTGTGTAGTGCCCCTAATGGTATCCTTGTCAACACAAGTTGGATTTGGCTTAAGTCCTTCAAGGGTGCCTGCCCCTCAATTTTTTCCATACAAAACACACTAGGGTTGATATGGAATATTACGTGCGATTACGGTATTTCCTGGATTGACTCTCGTTCCTCTTCTTGCACTCTTCCTTCTGTCTGCGGTGCTAATGGTTCGAGTCCCCTACTACTTGTTGGTTGCCCCTCCCCAATTTGCTTGAGGAGTTGTCACATGTATACCAATTGCTTTTCAATCCTATCCCTGTGGTGTGTAGCATGGTCGAAGTCCTCAGATAGACAATCCTGAACCATTCGGCCTATGATTTCCCCATCGTCATCCGTGATCATATACTTTGGCGGTGTTCTTTGTGCCTTTGATTTCTTGCACGCCCCTCCTATATGCATGGTTGGCCTCTTGTTTCCCCTCGGTTCCTATGGGTTGGGATTTACTATGGCCTCTTGCGCTGCTCCTTGGCCGATTGCACCTTATCTTTCTTTCCATTCTATGTCCATGTCTTCGCTGGCCCTTCTTCTGTTTGTGTTGCTTTGCCCTGAACCATTCTTCGTCTCTTGGGCACTTGAATTTCCTTTGGCTGGGTCTCTCCTTGCCTTGCCTCTTCTTCTGTTGTTCTTTCCGGTATTTGCTGGGTAAGGACGGGAGTCTTCCACTTGTCGTCCCATTCATTGATGACCATGTCGATGTCACCCTCTCTGATACAGTGGCGCATTTGCAGCGACTGTTTATATGGATCCTTCCTTGCCTGTATCCACATTGTATGTCATGTGGCCTGGAAGTTGGCGATGTTCCCATATCACGCAACAACTTCTCATGTTATTCTCCACATCTTGGAGATGGCTTCTTGTAGGTCGCGTAGGTATCCTTCAAAGATAGACCCATTCCCCTTTTTACTCCTGGGCCTGGCTCCGAGCAACAAATATCTTGCTCCTTGATTTGGTTTTGGTCTAGTGCCAAAAACTACGTACTTTGGCTCTTTCCATCCCACGAAGGCTATTAATGTGATCAACCATGAATAGTGGAACTCTATTCCTAGATCCCAGGCATCCTTACAATTAGCCAGGAATAGGTTCAAGAGATACAGTGCCCATCTCATTGAGGTGCCTTTTGCGCATTGAGTTGCAGATGCAACTGTAACGACTCTAGCTAGAGCTTCCTTCCTGCGACATTTTCTTAGTAGCTTACAAGATAATATCTTCGTGCTCAGTTGTGTTGTGACATCGTTGATCCTCTTGATAATGATCCCTCTTGTTCCCCTGTCAGTGCCATACTTTTTCTTCATGTTTTATGCCAGCGATTTCTCCTTGGCTTTGTCATCTAGAAACTGCGCAGGATCCATGCCCTGAGTTGGTCCTGTTATGTTCGCGATAAGATTTGCATCTATTGACACAAGCTTGTCCAATGAGATCTCCCCACCATGTGTGACTGCTACCTTTGATGCATGTTGTTGCATGTTGACCCCTGCCAAAATGTGTTACGTCCACCGGACCTAAAATTCTTGTCCTCTGTAACCTGGTTTCCCATTGGAGTGGCTGATCAAGCGGTTCCCCAAACCGACTCGTGCCCACCGTCTCCATGTATACTCTTTTTGCAAGTTCCGGGAACTTGTCTTCGTCTGCTATGTCATGGTCTGAGTATTTGAGCTTCCCGATGTGACCTAGTAGCTCTGGTCCTACCTGTACCTCATCTGGTATGCGTGGTAGAATGATTTCTGCTGCTGGTTTCTTGTGAGGTGATATGGGTATCTGTGTCTTGTCTTTCCTTGATGGCAATGGCTGGCTCGAAGTTCTCGCAACTTTTGTTTGTTCCCCAGTCTTCCATTCCAGCTGAGCCATGATATCCTTGACCTCTCCCTCCAGTGGGTGGTTTGATATGGTCATTTGAGACTCGTCTGGCTCAATTACCGCATCCTGATTTGGGTTCATTCCATTGCCTTCTAGAACTGTTCTGGTGTTCTCTGGTTGTACCGCTTTCAGGGTTTCTGCTTCCTGGTTCTGTGACTCCTGTACTTCTGCCGGTATGTATGTATTCATGCCCTCCGGTGTTGGCTGTTGTATTTCTTCTAGTATGGGTGTCATGTGCATCGGTGTTGTTGCTAGGGATGGGATTTCATCGATGTTGACGATGTTCGATGGTTTTTGTTCACCTTCTTTCGCCTGTCCTCGTGACCTAGTCTGAACTCTGGTTTTTCTAGCGGTCTCGCTTGCTTCTTCTTGCTTGGGCGGTGCCATGGCAGTGAATGTCGACTGTTTGTTGAGTTCGAATGGTCTCTGTGACCTCTGTGAACTTGATCTGTGATTTTCGTCCTCTATTGCTCTCTGTCTACTCTTCTTCCACAAATAGACTGTTTGCTCCCGCGTCCATGTGTTGTATGGGGTTTTCATGAATCTTGTCGATGACGCTTCCTTCATTATGGGTTTTAATTCACCTTAACTACGGGTTCAATGCATCTCCGATAGTTTCTTACTTTCCATTACTCTTCCTTTCCATCTTCAGTTCGTGCATTTAATGTGGCATCCCATCGTTCCTTGTCGTCCTTTAATTCCGGCTAGTGATATCATGTCGTCCTGATTTTGCCGACTTTGATTTTCCCGCTTGTTTCCCTTTGTATGTGACCATTGTCCTTGTCCTCTTCGAGTTTGTGTGCCTCTGTGTGCTTGATATTTATTTCTCCGACGCGTTGTGTCCCTTTTTTTTTTAACTGCGCGGTGGTTGGTCGACTATCCTTGTAGAGCTTCAGTTGACTCCCATTAATCATCCCTCTGAGTTCTACACCGGATAATTCTCTTAACTATACAGCTCCTCCATCTGTGACAGATTTTACTACATATGGTCCTAACCAATGCATACTGAGCTTTCCCGGGTTCTTAAACGATTTGCTATCATACATTAGTACTAGGTCTCCTTCCTTGAATGCCTTCTTCTTGATGTGTCGATCGTGCCAAGCTTTATCTCTTGCTTTCTAAACTTTTTGGTGGATTCATGCTAAGATCTGGTCTTCCTCGATGGTCATTAACTGGTTCAGTCTCTCCTGCACCATGCCTTGTTCTGTCATTTGTGTAATTGTTGCTACGCACAAGCTTGGTACTAGAAATTCTAATGGCACCATTGCTTCTTGTCCATAAACCGGTCTAAATGGTGTGTGCCCTGTCAATTGTTTGCATGTAGTCCTGTAGGCCCATAATACTGTTGGTACTTTGAGATCCCAGTCGTCCCTGCTGATGTTACAGATCTTTGTCAGCACATTCTCCAGGATTTTGTTAAATGCTTCCATAGTACCGTTTGCCTGTGGGTGATATGGTGTGCTCTTTTGATGATGGAATTCAAACTCTTCAGTCATAGCACTGATTGTGTTGTTTATGAAGTGCATGCCTTGGTCACTCATCAAAATTCTTGGACACCCAAATCTAGTGATTACTTGTTCAAATAAAAAATGCCCTGCAATCCTTCAGTGGTGCATCTTCTGCCCATCTTGTTAGGTATTCCGCCGCAATGATAATGTACCTTGATCCTATTCTCTTTGTTGGTGGGTTGATTGGTCCCACAAAATCTATTGCCCATTTATCAAATGCTTGGAGTGTTACTTGTGGTTGTAATGGAATCTCATCCCTTTTGTTGGGTTTGCCTACCCTTTGAAAAACATCACAATTTTTACTGTACTCCTTCAAGTCTCTGTGAATCGTTGGCCACCATAGTCCTGCGCGCAATACCTTCTGTGGGGTAGATATTCCTGCATAATGCCGTCCTGCTATTCCTTCATTGGATTCTGCTAAAACTCTTGGTCTTTCCTGTACTAACACATATCTTCGCAAGAGGCTAGCTGCGCCCATCTTATATAGATGTCCTACAGTCAGTTGATAGTCGACATCGCTGACTACTAGGTTTTTCTTCTATGCAGTATTATACTCTTGCGACGCAGTACCCGTGCTCAACTACTGAATGATATCTGTGAAGTATTCTTCATCGATCTGAACTGAGAATAGTTGTGCATTTGGAAAGTTGTCCTCCAAGTTTTTAGGTTCTTATCCATGACTCTTGATAGGTGGTCAGGTCCTGCATTTAACTTTCCTGGTTTGACGATTACTTCAAAGTCAAATTATTGGAATAGTAGTAACCATCGACAGATTCTCCCCCCCAACACTGGCTTGTTGACTAAATATTTCAGGGCTGAGTGATCTGTGAACATCTTAAAGTGTTTCCCCAATAAGTAATGTCTGAACTTTTGCAGTGTATAGACCATAGCTAGGCATTCTCTTTCTGTCATGTTATAGTTTTGTTTTGAGTCGGATATCTTTCTACTCGCAATTGCTATCGGGTGATCCAACTCTCCTACTCCTGGTTGTGCCAAGATAGCTCCAAGTGCTATGGATGATGCATCTACATGTACGTGGAACATCTTCTCCCAATTTGGAAAGACTAATATCGACGCAGTGACCATATTTTCCTTTAGGGTATCCAGACCATGTTGTCACTTGTCGTTCCATTGAAAATGTGTATCCTTTCTTAACAACTTTTCCATTGGTACAGTTTTCTGTGCATGACCTTTGATAAATTTTCGGTAGTAACCTATGTGTCCCAACGTCGCTCTTAGCTGACAGACTGTTTTTAGTAGTGGTAAGTTAACAATGATTGCGATCTTTGTAGGATCTACTAATAAACCTTGTTTGCATAGTATATGGCCCAATAGTATTTCGAACAGTGTTTTGAATATGAATTTATTTATATTCAGTGATATCTGACACTGCCTGCATCTTTCCAACATTAGCCGTAAGAATTCTACATGGTCTTTCAAAAAAATGTAGTCTGTCCAATCATCAAGGTATACTTCGAGAAACTAGTGGATGAATTC
>SNQJ01S0005292.1:37183-57115 GCA_010110895.2 Picea sitchensis | reverse complement strand
TCATAATATTATTCACATTCATCGACCTTTTCCACAAGGTCCATTCACATCACACATTCACATTTCTGAGTTTGCCACAGTTCTTGGCCAGTCCAGTTATTTTTACAAACTGGGGGAAACAGGGTGTTACATTTAGGGTCTAAGGTATTCAACTTTACCTCAAGCATATGGCCTCGCATCTCATCATACTTTCCAAAGAGTCCTTCCAAGGTGGTCCATATCTCATTTGGAATATTGCATGCGGCAACATGAAACCATAAATCAATGGGTATTAACTCAATAAGTAGTCATGTGGCCTCATCCTTACGGTTCGCCCATCTGGTCTTCTCAAGTGCTGATGTAGGTTATGTTTTTGTTGCCATCGTCAAATTATACAATCATTTTCTTTTGAGTTGGAATGTGGCATTAAGATTCCATTAAAAATAATTTTACATTGTGAGTATTATCACCAGACTTGATTGAATAATTTTCATAGCCTCCATCTCTACTATTGATTCTGAAAAGATCCTGAAAACCTAGATCGTGGATTCTAAGATATGACAGATGGTTCTATGGTAGTTATAGATATGATAAAAAGGATATATCTCCTCAAATACGATGTGGGTTTTGGATATTTTTGGTGAGCATGAGAATCCCTATGTTATACATCTTTGGTCAAAATTTCAGCCTGACCCAAATCGTGGATCTCGAGATATGGCTATTTTACTGCAGAAAACCAATTTTCTAGAGGGCAGATTGAATTGTCACACCCTAAAGAACGATACAGTGCAACTATGCTAAATCGTCGCACCCTGGAGAAGGATAAAGTGCAATGAGTGTGAAAAACGGAATCATCATACCCTTCGATAGGGATAGGCTGCAACGATTTCAACTGTCACACCTTTTGATAGGGATAGGCTGTGAGAATGGCGGAAACTAGTTTTATTCAATAAATAAATCATCTTTCGCTCTTCTCTGGCTTGTCTGGTTGCTCCAAGTAGCTCGGATTTGATACCATGTCAATGTTTCATGGAAACCTTCACAGGAGACCTGGCTAAAGCATACAAAAACAAAGCTTATCAAGAAAAGGAAGAGAGATACAATATGAAGAATTAGAATCATGTATATTATGATATGTTCAATGAGTGAGTGATATTCACTCATATAGGCAATGACATCCTATCTTAGGAATGCATGCATAATAGTGATGGTCTAAAATTAGAAAGTCTAAAATAGAACTAGTCAGTTAACTCCCACTGAACTAGTGTGTTGAAAATAGAAATTTCACCAACATAATAGAGTCAAATTGTGAGAGTATCCATACATAGGATGTAGTGAAAATAATACGCTTTCAAGAAATTTGGTGAACACTTTGCATGAAAAGGAATTCTTTACTCTTAGTCAGGTGGTAGATCATGAACTCACTTTGATTTGGAGGCAAGAGTGTAAATCAACATATGTGATTGGGTTATATGATGAGGATGCTTTAGCTTGGGAAGGGTGCATTGCTTCTTTAATTTCTAGTCATGCTCTTATAAAGGAATGTGAGGATGAATTGATTCGGTCGAAGAATTCAATAGGTGGGCGTTATACTCCTAAGTTGGACTATAAGATTCTATGTGAATATGATGCTTTGGGGAAAATGGAATGGTGCTATAATATTATATGAAAAATTAAATGCCCTCTCAATTCAAGGATTTTTATGTGGCTAGTGCTCACAAAAAAGGTCCTTACTGGGAAAATTTTGCAGAAGAGGAGCAGACATGGTCCTAATAAGTGTTCACTTTGCAAGGAACATGAGAAAACTATTATGTCAATTGTTTTTATTTTTCCCTTTTGTTTTCCTAGTATGGAAAGAAGTGTAGACAATTACTTGGTTGAAAGATGTCTAGAGCAAGCCTTCATTAGATTGTTGTTTGAGGAATTGATGTGAGACTACAAATTTAAAAACTTTATAAATCATTTTTTTATTATTATCAAAAGGGATATTTAGCTCATGAGGAATGCCAGTTTTTTTTATGACAATATCATTCCATCTATTCAATGTGCTTTACAAGGTTTTAATATTCTCAACAGTTTTAAACCATCAAAAAATGAGAAACCTCAAAGACAAATTGTTGTGGAAGAGGTGGATAGATCAAGAGCTTGGGCTTACTTTGATAGTGTTGTCAATGAGATCTTTAGATCAATAAGGATGGTGGTGTATTATTCTTGAGGGAGGTGCATGTGTTAAATTTTAAATCTAGACTTGGAAAAGGTTCCAATAACTTTGTTGAACTAATGGCGCAGAAACTAATACCCACGCTTGTAGTAAAAAATTGTTACGATATTTAAACACTTAGGAGTTGGTTAAGATCAAATTGGTCTAATGTGTCTTTAGGTAAAGTGTGTTTCCTTAGTATGCATTAGTATGCATTTGTAGTTATGTAATTTGATGACCATGATATGTTCTAGACATAAAGTGATCTTGTGGTTCTTACTCTCCTTGATATTATATTGATCCATGGGTTAACACCTAACTAGTCCATCATATCTATTTAAAGAGAATGTAGGGTCATTTGTTATGATCAATTGTGTGAAACTCATATGTAAAATTATTTTCTTTTGCATTAATATATTGCCTCAAGTGACCACGTTGGCTAGGGTCACAAAAAATTTCCCTCTTTGAGGATTTTAACAGTGTAATACACTAGTGTATTGATCTTTGATATATTCATGTGAGAAGTTTCTTAAGGTGTTCAACCTATGTGAAAGTACCTTATTTTTTTAACATGGTATCAGATTCTATATGAAGACTCGCTCCTATTGTTGATTGAGATCGTTAACATATGTGATTGTATGCGTCAAAGGATTTATGGATTTTTTTATTTCTATGATTTTTGGGCTAAGCAAGTTATTTCGTTGTGTCTATAGTACTTCTTTCAATTGGAAATACTTTTTGGTTCACCCAAAAAGGTTTATCTTTTCCCAAGATATGGCATTTTTTGTTAGATATGGAGGTATAAAGTTTCATTACCGGTTTTTTTTAGAATTATATGCTATGTTAATTTTTAGGTTTTTCTATTTATATTCTCAATTTTCTACCCTTTTTTATCTATGTATTTTCCTTGTCGTGTGCCTTAAGTGATCTCAACAAACCAGAAATATAGTGGAAAGTGTTTTCTTTTCTATGTATGCTCTTTGCTCTGTGATTTAAGTGATCTCAACAAATCATAAATAGAGAGAAAACTTGCATTTCTTGGGTAGGGTAACCGAGATCTAACTCCATTTTTTTTAATATTCGGGATTTTTTTTTTTGAAATATTGTTTGTTTTATTTGGAACTATGTTGAATTTTTTGCAAGTAAAAACAAGGTTTTTGGGGTAAGCATGCACTTCAACACAAAGAGTGAAAAAAAAAATCCCCCCCTCCTCAATAACATTTGTTATATATTTTGCATCAACTCACTTGGTTAAAAGTTATTTTACTAAATAAGAGGTCTTGAATTCAAGTCTTTCTTTTTATTAAGTTATTTTTTGAAAACAATTCCCGCAACTTTAAGTTATCACATAACTTTATTGTAAAGTGCATTTCACTTAAATTATAAAATTGGATAACTATAAAGTAACTTTAATGTTCTTTTTTAAGTTATTTGGTGCATGCAACTTTATTTTACCAAGCAACTTCATTGTAAAAGTGATTCTCGTGTATTTTATGAAAGTGGGTGACTTCGTGTAGAAGCAACTTATTTGTAAAAATGAAATTATAGGAAAAATTAGAGAAGGAAGGGAAACTTTTTACTCAGCAACCTCATTGTACACATGTCACAACGTGGGCCAACCTCTACCTACCACATGGCAACTTGGTTACCTTTTATTCCTTTCTTAAAAAGGGCATTACTTTGACAACATAAGTCCATTTTTAGTGTTTTTTTTAAGCTGCCTATATTTTCGATAGATTTTCATCCAGATAGTCAATTTTGGCTTTTGAAGCCATCTTACCTACATATTTTAATATGGCTAGTCCATGTGATATTCTACTTACCAATTCAAAACTACTTATAATGGCTTAGCGACCCAATACAAGGATAAATCCAATCATTCAAAGAAGCAAAATCCTTGCAACAACAAGTAAAACAAGGGTCCCAAACTCTCTTAGCCATCTCCTTCTCCTAATGGAGACAAAGGAACAAAATCAAAAAGTAAGAAGACTAAGAGACGTTGCAATTTTATGGGCGATATGGTCATATAGAGTTTAAATGTTTTAAAAAGATAAAGGCCTTAGAAGAAGTAATGAATAAGCACAACATCAATCTTGATTCTTCTTCTTCTAAATATTCTTCTCATGGACATGCACTTTCTGCTTCTATCTTTTCCTTCAATACAACATCTACTTCTTCTTTTAATGAGTGGATTATTGATTCTAGAGCATCTTATCATATGGATAAGGATAAAGACATTTTTTCTACTCTTAATGAATGTAACACCAAAAAATATGTGTTGGTGATGATAGATCTCTTAGTGTTGTAAGCTCTGGGATAGCTCAACTAGATGATGGTCATTTTAATGATGTATTATGTGTTCCAAGTGTTTCCTATAATCTTCTATCAATATATCAAATCACTCATTTAAGTGAAGGTAAAATAGTAGAGTTTTCACCTCACCAAGTTGTAATCAAGGTTTTAAAATATCATAAGCATTTCCTACCAACTCGAATTGTCGATGATATTACTAGGTTGTACATATTTGACAACTTTGGGTCATCATCTTTTCCATCAATTTTTATTGCTCGTGACTTGAGAAAACTTTGGCATGAGAGATTTGGTCATCTAAACTATCGTTTATTGTAGTAGCTATGTAATCAAAATATGGTGAGTGGCATTCCTCTCATTTCTTGCAAAGATGGTGTTTGTGTCTACCATGTTCTTGGAAACATCATCAAGATAGTTTTGACAAACATGCCTCTTGGTACACCTCGACACCCTTGCATCTTCTTCATGGTGATTTGTGTAATTTTATTCCTTCTCCTTCTTTCTTTGGGTTCAAGAACATTTTAACTTTCATTGATGACTTCTCTAGATGAACTTGGGTTTATTTTAAAACTTAAGAGTGAATTTTTTGACATGTTTTTGGCCTACAAGGCCCTAATATAAAAACAATATGGGCATTAACTATAGAAGTTGAATGAAGGTGAATATGTTAAAAACAAATTTACAAGTTACTACATTGTGCGAGGCATTTGAATGCAACATATTGTTCCATATATACACCACAGCAAAATGGTGTTGTTTAGAGAAAGAATTTCACATTAAAGGAAATGACAAATTGTATGATCCAATCTAACAATTAAGTCTTCATTTTTTGGAAGAAGTAATTAATTGTGCCAATTACATAGTCAATCACACTCCCACAAAGGCTTTAAAAATCATAACACCCAAAGAAGCATGGAGTAAAATTAAACCAAATGTAGGCCACTTTCATGTGTTTGGTAGTGAAGCATGGGCTCACATTCCTTATGAGAAAAGGAAAGCATTATAGCCTAAAAATGAGAACTGCATTTTTGTTGGAGATTTTGAAGATGTAAAAGGTTATATACTTGTTCAACCTAATTCCAATGAAATTATTATTAGTAAATATGTTAAGTTTAATGAAAGTCTCTCGATCCGTGAGCCTAATTTGGCATTTGTGCCATATTCAACATGTGATCCATCTTTGGCATCTATGTCATCTTCTATTCCCATCTTTTTTTTAATCATCCTACCATGGTTTCTTCTTTAGATGATGATGGTGAGGATGAAAATCCATCTCCACCTACTCACCTTCCCCCAGTTGGGTTTGTTTGACATGAACCTACACCAGAAACAATACTTCCCAAATGGGTCCATACAACACCAAAAGAAACTAGTGATCTTATCAGTGATCCTAGAAATTAGCATCATACACATTCATAGTTCCAACAAGCCTCCTCTCTTTTGGCTCAAGTTTTAGAGACTCGCGATCTAGAAACATTGTAGAAACTTCTGCCTATCTAGATTGGGACATGGTAACGAATTAAGAATATCATTCCTAAATGGAAAAGATAATATGGATCTTGTACCTCTTTCGAAAGGAACAAAACTTGTAATATGTAAATGGGAATATAGAACTAAGTATGTGTCAGATGGAATTGTTGAAAGACATAATGCCCAGTTAATTATTAAAGGATTTTCTCAAGATGAAGGGATTGACTATAATGAAACATTTTCCCCTATAACCAAAATGAACTCCATCCTCCTTATTATATCCCTTGCCACCTCACATAAATGGGAGGTCCATCAAATGGATATTAAATCCACCTTCTTGCATGGGGATTTATAAGAATAAATTTACATAGAACAAACTCCTAGATATGTTCATAATCACTCCAGCCTTGTTTGTCACCTTAAGAAATCTCTATATGGTCTTAAGCAAGCTCCTCGAGCTTGGTATGCTAAAATGGATAGCTTTATTCTTGACATTAGATTTTCTAGATGTCATTTTGACCTTAATATCTACAACAAGAAAGTGGGAAACCATATCATAATACTTATTATTTATGTTGATGACCTTAGCCTAATGACCCTAAAATTTTAAACCATGTGAAATACAGCCTTATGAAGGAATTTGAAATGAAAAACTTAGGTTATTTGCATTATTTACTTGGCCTCCAAGTATTCCAAACCAAGGAAGGAATTTCCTTTCCCTAGTCTCAGTGTGCATATGACCTTGTTTTTCACTTTCACATGGAAGATTTTAAACTAGCCCCTTCTCCATTCCAGTTTGGATTCAAAATTATTTCCACCTATATTGCACCTAAATTTGATGTGACTTTATGTTGCCAATTAGTTGGTATACTTTAATAATTGACTCATACTTGACCTAATATTTCCTTTAATGTTAGTCTTGTTTCTTGACATATACAAACACTCCATGAAATCCATTGGAAAGAAGAAAAAAATATATTTCAATATATCCAGGGTATAGTTTAGTTTGGGATAAATTATAGTTCAAGGGGGACTCCTTTGTTGGTTAGTTTTACTGATTCTAATTGGGCTAGCGACCTTGATGATCGGAAGTCTACTAAAAATTATGTTTTCAATCTTGGTTCTAAACTTGTCACTTGGGATTGTAGGAAGCAACAAGCTCGTTCTCTTTCTTAAACAAAATCAAAGTATGAAGTAGTAGTTAATGCGAGTCAAAAAATTGTGTTGCTTTGACAGATCCTCTCAGAGTTTGGATTCCAGTGGTAGCATCCGACCACACTCTAGCGCGAAAATAAAAGTGTAATCAAGCTTTCCAAAGATACAATCCAACATTAGTGTAGTAAACACATTTAGATACGCATGCACTTCATCATAAATATTATTCAAGATCCCATTCTCAAAGTTCTATTTTTCCCTACAAATTATCAAGTTGCAAACATTTTCACAAAGTCTCTTACAAAAGTGAAGTTTTTCAAACTTCGATCTATGTTAGGAATTCAAGAAGATATCATTAAGGGGGGATAGGCTCTAATGCCTCCTTTCTTCTCCTATTATGTCACCTTTGTAAATCCTTCAATCCTATCCCAAGTTGTTCTTAACGGGGGATGTCAGAATATTTATACACTTAGGAGTTAGTTAAGATCAACTTGGTCTAATTTGTCTTTAGGTAAAATGTGTTTCATTAGTATGCATTTGTGGTTATGTAATCAGATGGTCATGATGTGTCACAGACATAAAGTGATCCAATGGTTCATGTTATCCACAATAATAATGGCTATATCGATGTGTGGCGTAGCACCTGATTGGTCCATGATCTCTATTTAAAGAGCATGGAGGGTCATTTACTGATGATTGATTGTGAGAAAATCATATGTAAAAAAAATGTTTTTGCATTAATATATTGCCTCAAGTGGTAGCATTGGTTGGGACCGTGAACTATTTCCCTCTTTGAGTAATTAGCCACATAATACACTAGTGTACTATTCTTTGACCTATTTGTGTGAGTGGTTGCTTAAGGTGCTCAACCTATGTGGAAATACCATGTTTGTCAGGAAAAAAAATGTGTCCCTAAAATTCAAATATTTGGTGATTCTATTGTGATGATAAATTGGATGTGAAGGTTATGTTCTTTAGAAAATGTTGTTAAGGCCCATCTTCAAGGATATCCAAATTGTCACTTCTAGTTTTAATCAAATATTTTTCATCATGTTTACAAGGAAATGAATGAATTGGCAGATGAATTTTCCAAGGATGGATTATTGTTGAATGTAGGTCAATGACAATTTTAAGAGGATGAGGATGGACAACCCTCTGAATATTATCATCCATCCTTTTTTTTATTTCTATCTGGTGGAAATATGTTTTGTTTCTTTATTGGGGTTTTTAGGTCAATATTTGGCTCTTATCTATGGATATATGTTGGTATATGTAATGTTGTTGGTTCTCATTTATGATCTTTGGAACTTGATCGAATAGTCATGACTATTTTTGGGGGGAAGTATTTTTTTTTCTCTGAGAGTGTCATGTGGTTTTGTTGGGATTGTTGGGATTGTATTATGAGATGTTTTTGGGACTACCTTTTCAAGGAAATTGTACATAGGAGTTTCAAGGAAAATATGCAGATCTTTAAGTTATAATTGTATGAGTTTGATGTTGCATTTGATGATGATCATGGAATGAAATATCAAGCTAGGAAACAAATTGGCTTGGCTATACTAGCAGTGAAATCAAAGTTGCAGCTCAACCTATGGATAATATTCTTGAGTGGACACACATTCCTACTCAGAATGGGACATGGTTTAATTAGACAAGGATGCCTATATTGATATTATCATCAGATGTATGCTAATGCCCATAGTGTCTCACTAATTTGAACAAGTTTAATTATGACCAAACATTAGCATATTTATTTTGGACTATTAAATACTTTGAAGTTGTAGAGGGAAATATTGTAAATGCATCTATGTGTATTAGTTGCTATATTTGTTGTGATGAAAATGAGAATTGATAATTTCCTTTGTCATTTATTTTTTATTACCTTTTTGCAATTTATCGAAAATATATATAATGGACGGGAAAAAAAAAAAAAATTAATAAAGCACTGAGACTTTGTCTTGTTGAGGCTAGAAACTGTGCATATTAGTTTAATTGTTGAGCCCTTAGTTTGCTTGGGCATATAAACCCATATTTGGCCCAAGTAACTACTAGTGATCCATATATATATATATATGAAAATGTGCACATTAGTTTAATTCTTGAGCCCTTAGTTTGTCGGGGCATCTAAACCCATTTTTGGCCTAGGTAACTACTAGTGATACATGTGTGTGTACATATATATATTATTTTTTTAACATGTGGTTCACGGCACCAGATATCGGTGTTATCTACATCCATGGAAAACCTCCCCGAAATTCGCAAGAGAACATGGGGTTGTCGAGCATTTATGGAGTATTGGGGGCTCAACAACAAGAGCATCTTATAGACTCATGAAAAGGCACAGCATGTCACTCCAAGGAATTGAACTTGGGTGGGGAGGGTAACAATCATTTCTCCCAACCACCCAAGCTACATCCAATGGACTATATATATATAATGCTCAAAATTTATTTATTAAATAAATTCAGCAAGTAGTTATATCATTTTATCCTCCATCCTACCTTATATAGAAGGTGAAGAAGGATACCTAAATAGAGGGGGAGGGGAAAGTATGCTTGAATTCTGCACATGAAAACCAATTCAATGCTATGTTAGATTCGCAATTAATGTGACAAAGGCTTATAACCATAGGATGGCTTACAATAGAGATCAAGCAATAGGGTGAAAGCAAGTGTGTTTTCTTTAAAAGGTATGTTTATTTATTTGTGTACATGGTTATACATTTTTGTTCATACTTTGAAGACTAAACATGTATGCATATTCATTTTAGAGAATCTAGGCATTGGTTTCCCCAAGAGTCTTCACCATCTAACGCTTCACCCATTTGATTTATTTGTTATTATAAGTGGCATATGGTTTTAGAAACATCCCACTTGTTGGGAGCCCAAACTATTATCTAGTATTGTCTTTGAATTATTGTCATTTGGTTGTTTAATCAAATATTATTTTAATAAAGATTATCATTCTAGGCATATATGCTACTTCTCTGTGTATTTTACCATTTAGCTTTCCTTGATTTTATTTTAAAAAGATTGTATTTCCTACTTTATACTTCATTATTTCAAATGGCGTATGCCTTGGATAGTTGTTTATATTTGACAGCTACATTTCATTTCATAAATGCTTTTCTTTAATCAGTTCATTTAATTGTAGTGTATTCTTTGCTTTAACAGTTGTAGCCTAATTCTTAATTCGTGACAATAGTTGTAATTTGTATTTAACATTGAATTTATCACTAACCTAAGGCTCATATTAAAATTAATCCTGCAAATATTAAGGAGACTCAATACTTGTAAGGCATAAAATCTCCACTAAAATGTTAACAAAACAATTTCCTTATTACTAATCGGTTTTAGGATATAAAACGACGTGGGATCCATTCCCCTTCTTCTCTTGACCAATGCTACAAAAAAAAAATTGCTTGTTAGCATGTGAACATTTGTTGTGCACATCAATAGATCCTACACTCCATGTGATGGTGATTGAATCTTTGAGCTATCTCCTACATAATAGAATGTTTCAAGGCCTCATCAAAGGAATGTAACTCCATGCACCTAGTTTTTGGAAAAAAAATGAAAACACAATGAAGTGTCTTCAGATTCTTTGTGATGCATTAGTTCGAGGATGTTCAACTCAATGCTACTGACAAAAACAACAAGAGTTACTTTTATGATTCCCCAGTAAATGGGGTGGTCCTAGATTCAATGTGGGAAAATATCTAAGCATCTATGGATCATGTTTTCTTTCAATGCCTCCATAATGGGACTCTAGGATGTTGTTATTCTAAGATTAGGAAAAAATATCAATAAATGGATTACCAATCCTATGACTCTATCATCAAAATTCTAAATATACTCCAAGGTGTTGGTTGCTATGCATGTCTTAGTGTTCCTCTTTTGGGGTTCCCTCGATTAGTGCATATCAACACTGGTAAAAGTCCTTTGTAATTTCATATGGATCAACATTGATGGGAACAAAGGTTTCCACATGGAAAATGTGAATATGTGTTTCCTACCTAGAGAATTGGGGGTGTGGATAATCAAGACTCACACCCAAGCCCATTTATTTTGTTTCCAAATGGATTATTTGAGCACTTGAGGGAAAGGAACCTTGGAAAAAAATTCTTAGAAACTATGGCTTATTAGGCCCCACTTTGGTACTTAACTTCCAAACTCCAATTATTACCCCAACCCAAGTGAAAATGAAAGGCACCATTGTGGCCAAAATTATATGAAAGATTGGGAGTCTATTAAACCAAAACTCATTTTGAAAAGGACACACTTATGTTAGGGTTTCCTTTTGATGACCATTCTTTGTGGTGGTCAACCAGTTCTACTCCACAATGATAAACCTCTTGTGAAGGACACTTGGTTCCTCCCTCTATGTAGAAGATACATCTACAAGGTCATTGTTATATTTGTCTCCCAAACCTAAAACTAGGTGCCATCATTATTCGTATGCGCCATTTTTTGCTTGGAAAGCCTAGTGTTGACATGGGAAAAGTGTCATGCTCAACAGCAAGGGTTCTCCCCAATGTAAAGTCCTAATTAGACCTCACATTGTTTGGAATAGGGAACTCATCCAGATTATGGCATGACGGTTGTTACTATTGTAATTTGAAATGAAAGGTGGAATGCAAAATGCTTTCTAATCTATATGTAGAATGTAGTCTTATTCTATATATCCTAGCTAGAAGCATGTCTTAACTAGTGAATACAAGGCTAAATTTATATATTCATGTTATTACTTCTAGAACATAAAGCTATTTAAGAAACAAATCATAAACATATACATATATATGTATAGAAAAGAAATGTAGAAAAAGATTGTTCTCAAATCATTGTTCACATACCTCACATTCACTATCCCAAAGAAAAAATTCAGAAAAAGAAAAGAAAGAAGGTAAATTCCACAGAGAAAAGTCTATAACAGAAAGATACAACCTTATAGTGGGTCTAGTAACAAAAAACAAGCACCAAAAGTAGTTCTCAATGCCTATAACCAAAATCCAAGCTTCTCTTCAAAGTTGGCCATGAGGGCTTCTTCTCATTAAAATTCATAAAAGAGTTTACAAAGTTCCAATAGCAAAAATTCGTCTTCTCAACTAATCAATTCATGTTATACTTGTTCTCAACTATCTTTTGAACTCTTAGACTTCCTTCTTGGAAGTTATGACTCTTCAGTTTCTTTCTTGGCATTGTACAATTATGTTCTTTTAATTTCCCTTAGGCTTCCTCAAAGGGAATTCAAGGGTCAAAACATAAAGAGATAATAATAAATTAACGATCCTCCTTTTGAAAGGTAGTAGACCCACGTTACTTTGTCCTTAATTTGTTATTTTGTATTTGTAAAAGATTATTCATTGTGATCTTGCATTACTTTGATAGTTTTGTGTTCATTGTTTTCTTGAATTCGACCTCTCATTACTTCCACAGTAGATTGTCTTGCTTGCATAAATCATGTTCTTAGTTCTCGTTATTTCCTGCATTAAAGACATTAATTAATTTTACCATCATTTCATCGAAAAAATAATAATGGTTGATAACAATGAATAAAAGTGTATTTATATTGATAGTTGAAATAATTCTAACATGTTTTGATTCTAAGATGGAATGAATATATCTTCGAAGTTTTCACGCTTTGATACATCAACCATTTTTACGAAGAATAATTTAGTAATGAAAGTGAGTGAGATTGAGCTTCAAGGTACTTACTTGTATTGTTTAACAAATATCAGAAGATTACTGCAAGTGTTGAGCTTACTCCACAAAGAAAACATTGCATCCACTAAACTTTGTAATTTACTTTGCTCAAAGAAATCCAAACATTGTTATTCACTATGCTCCTACAACACTTATCAAATAATATCGCCTATGAAGACAAACATTGCATCTTGAGTTGTTTAATTAGAGTTGAATTCAAATTTGATGATGATGGGTTTTTTGATAAAAAGATTGAGTAAAATTTGGAGCAATAAAATATCATTTGTGTAAATTCTGGTAAATTGTATTTTTCGCTCAAGTGTGTCAGTATGAATCAAATTTAGTGTGTATGAATCAAGTTTTTTTAAGTTTACCATCCTTAAAATATTGTTTTCCATTTAAACAAAAATCAATGTGCATTTATTACTAAACTAATATTTTTAATAAATTAGCTACTTTTAATAAGTATATACAATGAAAATTACATACAGGTTAGTTTGTGAGTAGTGGCCAAAGGAGACTAGGTTGCAGCAATCGAAAAATATATAAGGTGTTATATCCCTACCCTCTGAGGAATTGTTTTTGGATGGTGGACTGGAAATTAAAAGAGTGTGCCTGAACATAAACAAAGACTCCCCACCAACCCTTGGTCAAATGGGTTTACTTTGGTTGGTTAAGAAGAGAAATAATCCTCCCTACCCAGGCTCAAAACTCGCTTGTGGCATGTTTGCTCCGTGTGGATTGATTGGTGGTAGCAAGGTACCAACAATCACATTCTTGATTAAGATTCAAGGTACTTACTTGTATTGTTTAGAAAATATCAGAAGATTACTGCAAGTGTTGAGCTTACTCCACAATGAAAACATTGCATCCACTAAACTCTGTAATTTACTTTGCTCGAAGAAATCCAAACATTGTGATTCACTATGCTCCTACAACACTTATCAAATAATATTTCCTATGAAGACAAACATTGCATATTGAGTTGTTTAATTAGAGTTGAATTCAAATTTGATGCTGATGGGTTTTCTGATAAAAAGATTGAGTAAAATTTGGAGCAATAAAATGTCATTTGTGTCAAGAAAAACATTGGTTGCAGAGCGATGCCATTCAATGATTATTAGGACAACATTTCACTTTGAGTGGCCTCTAAACTGAAATTTTTACTCCATGAAAATTTCAAAAGTCAAACGAAAGATAAGCTTATCGACGAAAGAAAGTTTCTTTGGTCAAAATCAAAATTTGGAAAGTCACTCCAAAAAAGTGTTTAAAGCCCACAAATGCAAAACTATTTGTTTTCCTATGATTATTATAGTGCATCATGGTTATCCTTAGACTTTCCTAAGAGTTATTATTTCACTTTTCCTTCCGCTTAAAGTCTTTTCTATCATCGATAAGCTTATCTTTCACTCAACTTTCCTAATAATCTTGACATGTTAATCTTGGAGCATCTTAAGGAGCATTTTCCTAATAATATTATCATCAAAGTATCCCTTTGTGCTCCTAATTCATGGTGTTGAGATTGCGGATGGAATAGAACAAAGGCCTTTGAAAAAAAATAGGTAACTTGTTGGTTATAATTGGTTGTGTCAAAATTATATTTAGTACACCCGATTAAACAAGTTGTGGATGCCTAAATCAAAGGAAAAAACTTAGATCTTCAAGCTCTAGAATGTGTGAAAACCTTTGTTTGATACGAATAAGGATTTATGTGTTTGGCCATTAATCCTGGGGATTGGCTCTAGGACATAGACTTATTCATTTAACAGTGGCCAAGTGAAAATGTCCCATCTATGAGAGAAATGGAACCTTGAAAAACTTGTTTTGGTTTTGTGCATTCATTGAATCTACATGGGATTAGGTATCCAAAACATTAGTTCCTCCCTATCTCCTCATCCTCTTAAAGAAAAAGTCGCAAGTTTGTTGCAATATATCAATTCACTAGGATAGAAGTCCTCTTCTTTATTTTGAAAAGTGAAATGAAACTTTGTTCAAGAAATTTCAGTGTAGAAAATGTTTTATCTAGCATGATGACTCTCCAATTTGTGCAAACTCACTTGCAATACTAATAATCAGAAAGGAATCTCCTACCAACTCCCCTACATCCACCAATCACAACAATTTGGAGGGAGGCATCACTGTTGTGTTAGCCATGTTGTTTAAAAACAAAGAGAGAGGTGTTATCATTGGCCTTCCTTGTATCTTCCATGGGGAGATAAGTACACATGGTTAGCCTTAGAAATATTTGAGGCAAAAGAAGCCTCCCAAGCCTAAGAAAGGAAATGATGGGTGGGAAACCATCATTACAGACCTAGATTATATGATGGATAGATGGGTTAACCCCAACAAAGAGAAGACCCACTTCTCAACGTAAACGTAATTCCCTCCACACCCTAGTTTATGATTTCTACTTCTTGTTGTGGTTAAAGTTGAACTAATATTGTATTAACAATCTAATATTATATTAACAATCATTGTTTTCCTTATTGAGCTTCTAAGACAATTTTTCAGTTTGAAATAGGACTATTTTGATCACTATACTCCAAACTTCTATCATGTGTTGGTTACATTTGTTTGGGTATAAAATGACATGTATGTACCATATAAATCACCATAGTTATTTGCAAAACCATATAAATCAAAATAGTTGCTCAAAAAGTTCATCCATGCATTTAAAGTGAAAGGACAAATAAGCATTGTCACCCTATGTCAATGATTGTGTCGCTACTCTTTTGGTCAATATTTCATGTGAAATAACATGCATCATCAACAATAGTTCATTGGGCATTCAATTTATATATGTATTTAGCATTGTCTATCATGCATTTATTTTATCTATATATTTAGTTTTTCTATCATTTGACGTTGCAAGTGGCATTAGAGCATTACTTATAATCGAGGACTCCATCTAACAATTGATAATAAAGTTGTAACCGTGCAAGAACATTTTATTATGGAGCAACCACTAGTGAGGTTGAAATTTAAAGACATAGAAAAGGTGCTATGAAGTCTTATCAACCAAGTATTAATAGATTAATGTGAATGGTTTAAAAAAAAAAAGTTGTTATGTGAGTTTCTCACCCTAGCCACGCCATAAATTATTGTTTTACCAAGCAAAATCAATGAGTGATTGGAACAAAGCCAAAGTAAAATCAATGAGTGATTGGAACAAAGCCTTCAAATGCATTAAAAAGGGCTTTGTGTGTTTTTTTGAATAACAATTATTTAAAATGTTTATTTGTAAGGAGAGTTGTCAAACATTCAATAAATAATTAGTTAAATTGTTTATTTGTAAAGGGAGTATGCATTAAAAAGGGCTTTGTGTGTTTTTTTGAATAACAATTATTTAAAATGTTTATTTGTAAGGAGAGTTGTCAAACATTCAATAAATAATTAGTTAAATTGTTTATTTGTAAAGGGAGTTGTCAGTAAAACAATGTCCATTTCGCTTTTGAGTTGTGGTCTATTAGCAACTTAAAAGTGGTTGTGACAATGAGCCAAGGTCAAATCATAGTGAGATGCTCTTCCCTACTCAACAAATTATTATTATATTCTGGTAAATTGTATTTTTCGATCCAGTGTGTCAGTATGAATCAAGTTTAGTGTGTCCCTTTGAATCAAGTATTTTTAAGTTTACCATCCTTAAAATATTGTTTTCCATTTAAACAAAAATCAATGTGCATTTATTACTAAACTAATATTTTTAATAAATTATATACTTTTAATAAGTATATATTTTTAATAAGTATATACAATGAAAATTACATACAGGTTAGTTTGTGCGCAGTGGCCAAAGGAGACTAGGCTGCAACAATCGAAAAATATATAAGGTGTTATATCCCTACCCTCTGAGGAATTGTTTTTGGGTAGTGGACTGGAAATTAAAAGTGTGTGCCTAAACATAAACAAAGACTCCCCACCAACCCTTGGTCAAATGGGTTTACTTTGGTTGGTTAAGAAGAGAAATGATTCTCCCTACCCAGGTTAAAAACTCGCTTTTGACATGGTTGCTCCTTGTAGATTGATTGGTGGTAGCAAGGTACCAACAATCACATTCTTGATTAAGTTCTGGAGGGTGGGACAAAATGTTTCCAAACATTTTGTCATTGGGTCTCACTTGTGACATGTTTGCTCTTCATGAGCTAATTATTGATTGAGGCTCTTTGTGAGCTATGAGAAATATATCACTCTTGATTACGGGTTGAAGGGTGGGATGAGAAGTTACATGTTAAAAAAATACAAAGACCCCTGGAGGACAAATTGAAAGCAATAACTAAACCTGGAAAGATGCCCAAACAAAAGGACCTAGTAGCACTGGAGATCATCCCTAAGAGTATTAGTCGACATCAACTGGCATTGGTGGAATGGAAACTCTCTTCTAAGCCTTGGATACAGCTTTTGGAGTTATTACAATCACAACAACCTCTTCCACTTCCTCCTCATCTGTTAAGCCCTAGACAAAGTCCATCTTATGTATAAAACCCCTTATTGAGCCCCAAATATTGAATTATTACATTTGTAGTGTTATATGTGTAGGTTGGCTAAAACCCTTCATTGCATATTTTCATCATAATTGTACCATTTGTCTTTTTTCATCCATTTGTTGAGGTGTAAACATTTTCGGTTTAGGAGAGGTAACATGGTGCTCTCTACAGTTATCAATGGTCACCCTTCTAGTAGTCATATTTTTGTTTTTCACTTTCCTTGTCATACTCAAAACTTGCTCTAGGGATTTAGGTTCGAAAAGACGCACCTCGTGTTGAATGTTCTCATTTAAAGTGTCCACAAATTGATCTAACAAATTATCATCAAGAATGTTCTTTAACCTGAGACTGGGATTTTGAAATTGTTGAATGTGCTCTGTAATTGGACCTTTTATCCAAAGATTTATCAATTGACTAAAGAATGCATTTCTCTTAATATCCCCATAATGTAATATCAATTCATCCGTAAAAATGGACCAAGAGATAATATAATTCTTTTTTCTTTCACAAAGCCATTGATACAACACAAATTGATCATTTTCTAAATACAGGATGCAATGGGTACCTTTTGTAATCTTGGTATCTGGTGTAGATCAAAGAATTGTTCCATTTGGAATGTCCATGTTATAGAATCTTTACCATCAAACTTACTCAATAGATCTTTGGAATGAAGTAGTTCCTTGGTACCGCATTGAAACTTTGATGATGTGGATCTTGAAGTAATGAATGATTCTTATATTCAGTATTTGTGCTCCCCAACTGTGATAAAATACTCCCCATATGTGATTGAGTCTCAACACCATTGTTCTTCTTATTTCCATGATTTCCTTGGATCTTCGTATCCCTTTAGGGAGTCTCTTAAATAGAGCATGCAAGATCATGGAAGACATAGAATTTTGCAATTCTAACATCTTTTCCATATGATTTTCCACTTCTTTCATATTTTCATCCATCCTCTTTTCCATCTCTTTCCTATTTTCATCTATCTTATTTTCCACCTCATCCATCTTCTTTTCCACCTTTCCAATTTGGTTTAAAAAATCTTTTTTTTCTTCTTGAAAAATACCAAAATGTTTTATTTAAGACTAATTTCAAGATTAGTAAACAACCCAAACTTCCACGAGATATATCTCACAAATTATAATGATTCAAAATCTGAAGAAAAAAAATGTCACATGTAATTCACTATGTCTCTTTGGGATTTTGAAATTTTCAGATTCAGAAACTTCACAGAAAAATAGTTACTAAGAAAATGTTGAGATGAATCTTTTAAAAATGATTTTAGGATTAGTCACAAGCCTTGTCTTCCATGGACTATATCTCTGAAAGCATAGTGAACCATAATCTAAAATTTGGACCACCTATACTAGGAGATGTCTCCTCAGTCTTCACAAAATTTCACTGCCTGAAACCTCCTAGAAAAAGTTATAGTGAAAATCCCAAGAGATTCTTTTAAAATTGCATTTAGGATGAGTCAAAAACCCTATTTTGCATAGGCTCTATATCCAAAAGTGTAACGACCCAGAACCTGAAATTTTTACCACGAATGCCTTGCTATGTCTTCTAAGTAACCTTCAAATTTCGTTCTTTGATTGGCACAAAAAAAAATTTATAGCGAAAATGTTAAGATGACTCGCTTGAAGAAGCAAAACCCTAGGATTGATGCTCTAATGCCCTTTTTTGCTCTCTTTCTCATCATTTAAAACAAGTACAGTAGCCACAACATTCATTGAAATGGTTCAAAAACTACATGGATTCCCCACGATTATTGTAAGCGACAGATATGCAATTTTCATTGGAAATTTTTAAACTGAATTATTTTCTTGTTTGAGTACTCAATTAGCTCACAGTTCATCTTATCATCCTCAATCCGATGGGAAAACGGAGATTGTGAATAAATGTTTAGAAGGATATATCCATTGCTTTGTATATGATAAACAAACACAATGGGTCAAGTGGTTTCCCTTGGCGAAATGGTGGTACAACACATCATTCCATACTTCATCAAAAATGCCTCCATTTCTGGCACTTTATGGATATCATCCTCCATCCATCAAATCTTCCTTGAAAGGAACTGCAATGGTTCGATTAGTGGAGGACCATATAGGGAACCAATAAGAGGTTCCCAAACTATTGAAGGACAACTTGGTTGTGGCACAAAATAGGATGAAATAACAAGCAGATCAACATCGTAGTGAAAGAGAATTTGAAGTGGGGGATTAGGTATTTGTAACGTCATGTTACCAATCTGCTCTAATACCAATTGTAATGTACCCACCTTACTATTGAGCAATGCCACTCCAAAATCTAGTGCACAGATTCTACTCTATAACATTAGTCTACGCAGAAATACTTGAAATAATGAGCTCAACCCCAAGTTGGGTCGCCCACACAACTTTCCTCTTCTTACCAACTTATAACAACTGAAGTAACTCAATACAATTATGCACAAGGATACTGAGCACACGGCATTATTGTGTGTGTAAACCACTTTGAACATGTGATCACTACTATGCACGCAACCATTATAGCATCACATGCAAATTTTGTTTTCCTCATGCGCACAGACTGCTTCCCTGTGCGCACAAGTGAATCCATCATCTTATGTGCACGGAGTATAAGGTTAACTTAA
>SNQJ01S0005292.1:0-37173 GCA_010110895.2 Picea sitchensis | reverse complement strand
AAAATTTTAGGTTGTCGTAGTGGGTGTGTGACAATAACTCACTTATCTTATTTTGTTTTTTGGATGGAGACTATATTTCTTATTATTTTATTTTGGAGAGGAGACTAGAGTTCTTATTTTTTTTTGGATGGGAGACATAGAAACTTGGAATTTGTGGACATGGATGGATGACACAACCTATAGCTGATTCACTTGCACTCTTTGAAGTAAGGTTTCTTTCTTTTTAAAAGAAGAATGGATGGAGAAGTTTCACTCTATACTAGTTTAGACTAATAGATCTAGTGGAACTACAAAGATAAATATAGAGGTTCCTTTGACATTGCCTCCAAAATGAATCTCCTTGACGATACCTTTCCAACGGGCTATCATGCGCCTAAAACAAAGATCATATGCAAAAGTTACGACCCCGAGAAGTTGATGTACTAACTTACCCAAACGGGGCCCACATGACTTTTGGCGCTTTATCTCCTAGGGCTAGGTTTTTGGATGTATAGGGTTTTTGACATTCTTGTTTATTGTAAAAAGGCCTTCAGAGCCTCATTGTAATCATCTTCTTGTGAATGTGAGTAGCCGTCACATCTCTTCTCATAGATAAGCTGCCACCATTCTAGCGAGTCTTTCACTCTGTATTTTTACAATCTCTGTACATTTCTTTTATTAATAGAAATCATGTATTATTGTATCTCTGTGTTTATGGTTGTGTCTCTGATACATTTCTTTTATTAATAGAAATCGTGTATTACTGTATCTCTGTGTTTATGGTTGTGTCTCTGATACATTTTTGTTATATTATTGGATATTCACGATATCTCTGTGCATTTCTTTATTATACCTCGGCTCTCATTTCATGCCGAAAATAATTTGGATCATCACTAGAGTTAAGGGGGACTGACTAGGCTTCACTTATGCTCAGCTTGAGAATTCTTTCTTTTTATTTTTCAAAGAATGGATAGAGAAGCTTCACTCTATGGCTTGTCGATAGAGCTAGTACCAAAAGTCTCTATGGTCAGCTAGTCCAAAGGCACTGGCTTACCTCGAGTGCATGGTGAAGCCTCGTCAATGTGTGAACCGTGGCTCACTCACATTGTTTTAGAGGAACTGCTTCCGAAAGAAGGGGAAAAGAGGGAGAGAACTCAATGCGAGAAATGGTGCCTCTCTGGCATAGGTAAGCTAACCCTAATCTGACCTATCCCTTGATTGATTTATCATATTTTTTGTTAAAAAATATGGGTTCAATCATTCCACTGGTTTATTCTCCTCCTCCTGTTGTTATGTAAAAATGATATCTATCTTTCAAGAACAAGGTATGAAGTGTAAGTTGTTTCTTAGAACAATTATAGGCAGAACAAAATCCCATAGCAATAGAAAGACCGGGACCAAATGGCTCAGGTTAGACCTTCACGGACAAAAATGCTTAACATATTGGATCCCCTACAATCTTTTGTAACCATCAAAGATAGGGCATCAAAGACATGGGCTTCTTCATCAATGCATAAGGAAGCAACAACAACAACGAGCTTCTTCATCAACGCGTAAGGAAGCAACAACGTGTTGATGATCGAGACCCAAACGATATAACAAATTGACTTCTTCATCAATGCATAAGGAAGAAACAATGAGTTGATGACTATAGTTCGAGATAGAGACCCCATAAGATACAATAGATTTATAGTTCGAGATCGAGACCCAAAATATACAATAGATTGACTACCGTTGGCTACAAAATTGAGAAGATACAATAGATTGACTACTGCTAGTTACAAAATTGAGAATGACCAGATTGGATTCTATGCCATCCTTGCTTGGCAAGGGTGGGATATGCCTGTTGAAACACACACAAAATATTGAAATACACGCAGAATGCTGCAAGGAACTTGCATGCAAGCTACCAATTGGTTGCATGCAAATGACCAAGTGGAAGTGGAGGGTAGGTGGTAGCTCAACAACTGCTACTAGACACCACTGCCACCGCCACCGACTTTGAACATTGTTATGAGTTATGAACTAGTTAATGAACTATGAGTGCCGAAACATTAAATGTTTGGAATTAATGCTAACTTGAAAGTTAGCATTAATCCACTTGCTATGTATCTATCATAAATACATATATGGTTTCCTAACTTTGAAGGATTTTGCTTCATCTCTGCCTCGATATGAGGCCAAATAAGATGAACAAATTTCTCATTGGTTTAGGTAAAGCGATGTACAGAATCCCTGTCGAACTTATTGGACAAGAAAAAATACTTAATATATCTTCAAGTTAAGACTTAGGATAACTATGCATCGGTTCGTGGACAAACTAATACAAGTGGAGAAAATTGTTACTAATAGTCCTACTGCCTTAAGGCAAAGACTAATAAGGTACCAATCTACGAGAGAGGGCTCAAAAATATGCAATTCAAAACTCATACAGGTGGCCTTTTAAATAAGTGAAGCTTTGAAATTGAAGAATTTTGTGTCGCCAAGGAAACACGTATCTCAAATTTAGATTCGCTTCCATTTGCTCATACTGAATCTGCCAAGTCAATAACTTTTACAATTTTGCCTAAACTTGACCAACTTTTATGAGGTTCACTAAAATGCACGACCAAGGCTCATTGTAACTCCAAATTGAGTGATTCAAGTTGGAGGGTTTCTATTTTGAAATTCACCACCTCTTTACATTTCTAATTTTTCAATTTGAGCCAAAAAGTTTCCGCTGCGCAAAAATATTGAAATTTGCTCTTGATTTACACAATGATTGGAAAAGTCTAGGAGACCTTAACAAAAATGCATGCCATGTCTTCCTCATGCATGATATGAGGAAATGACCCATGTTGGTCGTGAAATTGCCATGCTGGGCACAAACCCATGTTTTAGTTTTTCTTAATTCAATTACAAATGCACACAAATTACCCTTTGACATTGTTTTGATATTTTCCATGAAATGCACATCATCATGAGAAAATTGTACACTAAAACCATTTTGGGGATCCAAATACACTTTTGCAAGCTATTGAGAGTTCTTTATTCAATTCTCTATAAAACTTTTAATCCACGATTCCATTTCAAAACCAAATTAACCTTCTTTCAACCATTTAAGAAATGAACGCCTAGGGAAAAATAGACATGCCCATACCCTGAAATTTGAATGAGAAGTTCTTATAAGTCTTCCACATCTACTTATGAATTCAAAATTCATGCAGGATAGATAACTTGGTCAGGGGTGGTCCTGCATCAATTTTGTATGTTCTTGCATGCCACTGTTTAGTATGGCAGTCCACTGGTGTGTGTGTGTATAAATCCGGAGGGGGGTAGGGTATGTATACCTCCGTAGAATTTACCAGTCAAATCGTTGGGCGAAGGTGGTCTCATACACCAATTTGGTGTCTAGCTTGGCCGTGACCTTAAAAATAGATTATATATATATGTCAATTGGATTTACCTCAGATGTTGAGAAGAATGATTGTTATGTTCCCCACCTAGGTTCAATTCCCACAAGTGACATGTTGAGCTCTTAACGAGTATCTTGCTGTAATGACTTTGATCCTTGTTGTTGATCGATCTTATGCCCTGAAGATTCTAGAGTTTACCTTGGGTACCATCCTCGAAATGAGGAGAAGTACTTGGGGGTTTTCCTTGAGTAATATAGCACCCCGCCCGCCCCCCCCTCTCTCTCTCTCTATAAGAATTAGAATAGTGGATATCAAAGAAAGCATGATTGAGGTAAAGACAAAATAACGATAATTGTTTTCGTCTTCCATCACTTATCACTTTCAACAACGTTAAGGTAAGTATCAACGTTGTGTAACTGTTCTATGTTTTTGTCCTCTTCGCTGGAATCCAGTAACATAAATCCACACGAAGTCACAACTTTCTGTTGTTTAAATTGCATTTTTGAATGCAAAAATGGATTCAGCGTGCTGAAAAACCCCTAGAACACTTAGATTATACAGATTTAACTACTCGAATTTGAAGATCCAACAATATCTCGCCGGATTTCGAGCAAATATCCCTAGAAAATATGCCAGAAAAATGACAAAAACGTAGCACATTTAAACTACGGTGTAAGTATCCATTTCTCACTGGGAAAATGGAACCGAAAGCCATCACTCTCACCTTAATATTTTTGAACCTTAAGCGGTTTTTGGGGCTGAGTTTATAGCAGAGCTTTGACTGGATTTATTACTGCTGAAGTTTCTATTTCTTAGTTTTTCATTTTTTATATCTTCTGGAATAGTAGTGACTGTTTCTTTTGTGATAATGATTTGGGTTTCAGATTTTAGAATCAAGACTGACCTGTAAAGGACAAGCCTATGAATCTTTTCGATGTATAAATGAAATTATATCAATATAATTTTGAGATAATTTTCTGTTTGAAAAAAAATATCCATTTCTCATTTTTAAAATATATTTTCTATGCAATATTATCAATGATTATCTTCTACTATTATCCCCCAATATATGTATGCGATCCACCTCACCTTTGACATGATTAAATGTTTGTCTAACTTAAACAAAAATAATATATACTTTTAACGGCTAACCTAAATATCTATCATAAAATTCCTTAATCATAAAAAATAAATCATGATGTGTTTGGCCCATAAAATGTTTACGGACATAAATTAAAAATATTTTAAAAGACATTAAAAATATTTTAACGTCATACATTTTGTGTTAAACGGTCAAAAATAAATATTTTAATGTATTTTAATGTCATACATTTTGTGTTAAACGGTCAAAAATAAATATTTTAATATCATACATTTTGTATTAAACGTTCAAAAATAAATGTATGTACATTTTGATTAAACGGTCAAAAATAAATTGCACATTTATCTTTAATTTTTTTTCAAATTAAATTAATTTTTTTATATATATTTTTATATTTATTATCTATTTACACTATTAACATTATGTTGAGATGTTTTGAATAAAAATAAATTAATACTGGAAAAATTATATATTTTTATATTTATTATTTTACATTATGGTGAGATGTTTTGATTAAAAGTAAATTAATAAGTAGAAAAAATTTATTTGTTTGTGATTTTTTTTTTTCAACAAAGTAAAGTTTTATTTTAATTTATTCATTTAAAAAAATTAATGTCAAAATTCTAAAAATAAAATTATCTATTAAGTAAAGATAAAATTTTCATTAAATTTGGGAGGAATTTTTATGGGAAAAAGATTGAGTTTGTCTCCTTATTAACTTATTTTTTTGTAATAACATATATCATAATCTAAATGTCTTATATATTGTCCACTCAAAATAATGAGAAGAGAAATCAACATTTTAAACTTATAATTCGATGAGAATAAGTTTAGATTGATGGAATTGAAAATATCAAAAGTTAACATTGCATAATCCGGGGTTGCACAAAGGGGATTTAAGGGTGCTAAATCCATTTTTGCATTGAAAACAAAATTTCGTCAATTCAAAATCACAATTTCAACAAAGATTGCCTTGCTAGATCCTGTGATGACAAACAAAAAAAGGTAAAAAATGTAGAATGTTTAGACTTCTTCATTGTCATTTTCCCTTAAAGATCTAAGAGGATGGATAATTGGTCAAATTACATGGACGAGACCTAGGTTCAAATTCGACTCGTGGCCACTATAAACCCTAGGGTAGGTGCTAGAAACTCACAAGCCACAAATAACACAAAACTCATGACTCGACCTAGGGTTGAGATGTCTCAGATCACCTTGAGAGGCTTCTCTATCATCGAGGGTGCCTACCCTTCTAATCAAGCCATAACAAACCATATTCCTTGGCGAGGATTGACCTTGGGTGGGCACAAATTTATTCCCTCCTTGCTAACACTAGAGCTACAACCATGGGACAATGACACATTTTTTTTAGATATGGAGGAATCAATTATTGATCATGATTATTTGGGTGAGATCTAGGTTCAAACCTAGCTAAATGCCATTATAAAGTCTAAACTAACTGGTAACATCCCACAAACTAACACCTTACATGAAACTCATAACTTAAGACGAGATGTCTCGAGACTATCCTACGATAAACAATATCTATTATTTTTTTATTTTTATTTTTATATTTAAGGGAATCAATAGCTAGCTAGGATTTCCTAGGTGAGGCCTACGTTCAAACCCGATTGCCACTATAAACCCTAAAATAATACCAACAGTGCACAAGCCAACACCTAACAAAAAACTTATAACTTAGCAAGGACCAAGACATCCAAAAACACATGAAAAGAGAGTCTCACTAATAAAAATACTTATCCTTTTTACCGCTATCGCAAATAGCCAAGTTCTCATTGAAAATTTGAACCTAAATAGGCGATTGCAAAAACTACCCCTCAAACGTCTCCTGAAATCACGTCAACCTAATAAAATATCTATTATTATTGTTGTAAACCATTGTAAATAAAATATCTATTATTGTTGTAAACCATTGTAAATAGGATAAGGTGGGTTTGGTGACACGGGTTTTCCTTGGAAGGTCGGTGTAAACTTCAAATAACTCCTAAAATGAGGAGGTTAGGTTGAAAGAGGGATATATAATTCAAAGAATTCTTCACAACCACTGGCCGTTCATTTTTCTATTAGTCCAACAGAAAATTTGCTCCTCTTGCGGTCAAAGGAATTTCTTATATCTTTAATTTGTTTATATTTGGCACCATCAAACCCTAGCGAAACATAACTCAGAGACTGCTCTCTGGCCCGGAGGATCGAGATCTGGTTGATCTGGTTCGGTGGCCATGGCCTGCGTTGCAGAATACCCGTCTTACTTCATCGAGGGCCATCCCAGAAAGCGCCGGAAATTAACAGCTTCGTGGGACACGCGCCATTATCAAGATCAGGTCGGTTTTGTTTTTTATTATCAAAGTTTAGTGATTTACTGTGTTAATCAGATCCGATGAATCTCGTTGATTCTGGGTTTTTTTCTTTGGCCCCTGCACCTCAATGGGTTTTTTTGTGTTTTTTTTTCTTTGAAGTTCTTTTGTGTGTTGATGTGTGTACAAGGGTCAGGGTTTGGAAGTCTGGGAGTTATTAAAAAAATGGTTATATTTGATGGTGGAAAATGAATAAATGGCTCTGTGTAGGCCCAGCAATCAGTTTATTTTAGTGGGCAAGGTGTTGGAAATGGAAATGGAAATGGAAATGGGAGTGGAAATGGAAACGGGATCCCTTCCTCAGCGGGGGCATCCTCATCATCATATCATTATTGTTCTTCGTCATCTTTGTATTCCAAACGAGTAACTGCCCGCAATGCTTCCCCTCCATGGCGTGATGATGACAAAGATGGCCATTACATGTTTGCTCTTGGAGATAATTTAACGCCTCGCTGTAATTACATACCTCAACACCCAATCCCATGATAATAATAATTATTGAATTTGGAAGCGAATTCACCCATATGGAAGATATATCTCTGGCAGGGTTCTGATCTGCAAACCAATAAGAGAGTTTGTTATCTCCTCGTTTAGTAATGTAGAATGTTTGAGCAAAATATTATTTCTATGTTGTTGAAGTATTTTGTTGTCTTTTGCAATTCTTCTAAGCTGGCTGATATCTCTTTTTCATGTACTGCAGACAAAATACTCAACAAAATTGGGGAAGGTAAGCTGGCCTTCAGTTTTTACCTTTTTGATGCTACATTATCAGTACTAAGAACAATTCATGATATAACATGAATAGATCCATTTTAGTCCTGGATCTAAAGGGATGAAAAAATCCACGTGCAAATCTCTTGCTTCCTAAAAGATCCAGGCGATAAGATGGATCTGTGCAAGTTTTACATATTTTATAATTTATTATTTTATGGGCTTTCTCTTTTCTTCACATTAGATGATGGATCCCATTTTTTCCATTTTAGTTTACTAGTATTAACAACTAGTTTTGTTGCTTGCAGGAACTTTTGGCCAGGTTTTGGAATGTTGGGACCGAGAGACCAGAGAGTTTGTGGCTGTCAAAATTGTCCGTGGTTTACAGAGATATCGTGAAGCAGCAATGATTGAAATTGATGTGCTTCGTGAAGTTGCTAAGTATGATAGAAGTGGCACTAGGTATGACTGTTGTGTGTTATGTCCAATGCTCTGTTTGACTTAACCACTTTTTACAGCCGTGTAGACCAGCCTGACAAGTGTGTTTTCTCAATTTTGTTTCAGGTGTGTTCAGATGCGGAACTGGTTTGACTATCGCAATCATGTTTGTATTGTTAGTATTCTGCATGGATAGATCTATATTAGTTGTACCATTTCAATTCTATTCCAAAAAGCAACTATGTATGCATTTTAAATAAAATAGACACTTTTTAACAGGTGTCATGAATGTTTTGAGAGTATGTGGATGAATCTGAATGATGTGAACAGGTATTTGAGAAGCTTGGACCGAGTTTATATGATTTTCTAAGGAAAAACAATTATCATCCATTTCCGATTGATATTGTTCGGGAGCTTGGCAAACAACTTTTGGAGTCTGTGGCATGTGTGTGTAGACAGTAATGGTCGCCTTTGTTTTGCATTGAATGTTGACAACTTTTGTTTTGTATCTTTTGATTTTCTTCTAGTATATTTTCCTGATTCTGAACATCTTTTCTGTGCCAGATATGCATCACTTGCATCTCATTCACACAGATTTAAAGCCTGAAAATATACTTTTTGCCTCTTCAGAGTACAAGAAGGTTCCATATTATAAGGTAGGTTCTATATTGAGTGAAATACTGTGCACTATTATGTGGTGTTGATAATATGTGTCTATATTGAGATAAATACTGTGTACCAATACATGGAGTTGATAATTTATGTTTCTATTCTGACATGTTCAGTTGTTCTTTACTCTAGTAAGTTATCATGCCTTGTAATAATTTTTTTTTGTCTGGGATTTGCCTCCATTGGGAATTATTTTGTTTAGAATGGCTTGAAGAGGCTTTCACAAGATGGAACATGTTACATGAGATTGCCAAAATCAACTGCAATAAAGCTTATTGATTTTGGAAGTGCCACATTTGAGGACCAGAATCATAGTTCCATAATTTCTACAAGGCACTATAGAGCACCTGAAGTAATATTAGGTAATTTCTTAAATACTATTTTTTATGAATGCTACCTGTTTTGTAGTTTTGTACTATTTTAAGTTACTTATATTGTGTAATATAGTTAGATCCCTTGCATGCTATTGAGGGTTTTGTAAATGTTTTCAATGCTTTTTGATTTAGGATTTTTTTTTATCTCAGGTCTTGGATGGAGCTACCCTGCAGATGTCTGGAGTATTGGATGCATACTTGTGGAGCTTTGTGTGGTAATGTATCTCATATGATTTTGGTTTTTTTTGGTTTATTTCCTTTGGTTGTTAAGTTTTGGAGTCTGTCTGTATAAGTCACTTGGAACTAACCTCGTGGAACTGATAATGTTTAGTCTAACTCTTAATTTTGTAGGGGGAAACTTTGTTTCAGACACATGAAAACATGGAGCATCTTGCCATGATGGAAAGGGTATTGGGGCCATTTCCACAACATTTGATTAGGAAAGCAGAGTAAGTTGAATTGGATGTTCCACACGGTGATCTAAGCAACATGTGTTTTTTTCAAATGCTAATACCAAAAAATATTTGTTTTGATAGTGCACGATCTGCAAAGTATTTTCGACATGGAACAAGATTAAATTTTCCCGAAGGTGCATCTTCAAGAGAGAGCATCAGAGCTGTCAAGAAGTTACCCCGACTACGGGTAGGGTTATTGTTCGTTTCCTTTCGTGCCGTGAGATGTTTTCCTTGGGGAAGCATAGTATATGTATGCCAGCTTATTATTTATGTTTCTTGCAGAATTTAGTAATGGAACGTGCGGACCACTCTGCTGGTGCACTCATAGATTTGCTGCAAGGCCTTCTTAAGTATGAGCCGTCAGAGCGTTTGGAAGCGCAAGAAGCTCTGAGGCATCCCTTCTTCACTGAAGATTATAGGGGATTTGGCAGTGGAGTGTTTAACATATAATGTTTATTAACTTGCAGCCTCCTGCTCCCACCGTTCGTCAATGATACATTTTCTGGAGTTGTTCCCTGTTGCAGCCGACGGAATTGATTCGTAGTTGTGCTAGGCAAGGTCTCTGGTTGAATTGATTTTTCAGTCACATGATTGGCTTTGCAAGGCCTATGGCTAGGCTATTGTATTCTATATTGACCACTCTGTAGTCTAAATGTTGCAAAACCTGCTGAAAAATGTTTCTGTATGATTCGATCATTTTTCCAAGGAGAGGTTTACGGTCACAATTTCATCCAACTATATCATTATATCGTTATTGTTGGTAATTTGCATATACTAATTATTATCATAAAAGACACGAGACACGAGGTTGTCTGTATCTATGCCAAAATTTGGTAGTCATCTGCACTAGCGGTGCAGATAGAACAGCAATGCATCTTTATTTCAGATTAGACGTCCTTTCAAATTATTGCATGTTTTGTGGTACCCAACGTCTTTAGTGGTTTTGATTGCTTCAACAGAGTAGGTTGGGATGTTTATGTTTGTAATGCTAATTAAATAAATGAGAAATTTAATAGATATGTTAATTCAGAGGTAAAAATGGGATATATTACACATTCAGAAGTAAAAAATGCAGAACTCAATGGATTATTTATCTTAGGGTGGGATGTTTATAATGCCAATAAAACAAAATGAAAAAAATCAATGGATTATTTATCTTATTTGCTGTGTTTAGATTATTACAAATAAATTGCATACATCCATGGTTTTTAGACTATTACAAATAAATTGCATATATCCATGGTTTTTATAATATTACAAATAAATTGCATACATCCATCTCAACCATGGATTTATTACACATTGAATCTATTACACATGGTTTTTAGACTATTGCAAATTAGACTATTACAAATAAATTGTATACATCCATCTCAACCATGGATCTATTACACATGGTTTTTAGATTATTACAAATAAATTACATACATCCATCTCAACCATGGATCTATTACACATTCTATAAATAAGATATGTTACAACTCAACCATGGATCTATTACACATTCTATAAATAAGATATGTTACAAGTGATATGTTACAAGTGCATTGTCATGTATAAAATTTCAATGATTTCAATGATTTGTTTCAATTTTCATATAATATAATTTTAATGTTTCAATTTTCATATAATATAATTTTAATGTTTCAATTTTCATATAATATAATTTTAAATATTTAATATTTTAGGTGGATCTATAAATGATTTGTTTCAATTTTCATATAATATAATTTTAAATATTTAATAGTTTAGGTGGATCTATAAATGAGGTATGTAATTAGTGTATTGTCATGTATAAAATTTCAATGATTTCAATGATTTGTTTCAATTTTTTTTTTCAATTTTTATATAATATAATTTTAAGTATTTAATATTTTAGGTGCTGATGTTTAGAGGGATGAATAAAATGAAATAGCTTTAGTGTAAATTGATTGAGATGGAATTTTGATATTTATTATATTATAGTGTTTAATAATTTTGAGGTTAAAATGAAATATTCTCAGGGTAAAATAATCATAATAAAAATGGGTTGATAGGTTAAAATAATCATAATAAAAATGGTTGCAATTAAAGTGTTAAAATAATCATAATAAAAATGGTTGCAATTAAACTGATACTCTAAAATAACTAAGTATCTTGCTTTAAACAAATATATAGTGGTCAACAAACCTTTTGGATTGATGGTAAATAAACAACTTTGAAAATAGAAGTCAATGAAATTGATACCTATGAATCAAAACAGTTAAAAGAGCATGAAAGGTTCTATGCTACTCATGACTTAGAATTATCAGTGATAGTGCATTTCTTGAAGATGTGGAGGCACTATCTCATGGGTAAAAGATTTGATTTGAAAACAGATCACAGTGGCAGTGGTTTGAAGTCTTTGTTTGGACAACCAAACTTAAATGCCAGACAAAGCAGTGGTTTGAAGTTTTTGTTTGGACAATCAAACTTAAATGCCAGACAAAGCAGGTGATTAGAATTCCTTGATGAATACGACTTAGACATAAAACATATCAGAGGAAAAAAAAAACAAGGTGGTTGATGCATTCAGTGGGAGGATGCATTAGATGCATGCTACAACAATAAGTATGTACAAATCAGATTTGTGTGATAGAATTTTAGAAGTTGTCAAATTAGATCAACGCTATGTGGACAAAAACAAATTTACAACAAGGTATGTCACAACATAAATTTGAAGATTACGAGATAAAAGAGGATGTTGTGCCAAATGTTCAGGGGTTGAAAAATCTGTTATTGTCAAAGATGCATAAAGTTCCTTTTGCAGGACACTAAAGCTACCGAGAGACAATTGCAATGGTAAAAAAACAATACTATTGGCGAGACATGAAAAGTGAGGTTGCTAATTTTATTGCTAGATGCCTTGAATGTCAAAAGGTCAAGGTTGCCCCCGGATGGGGTGGTAGGGCGGGATCTCCCCCCGGACACGCGGCAGGCAACCAATATGGAGGGTGACGGGTTCGGGCGTGGAGAGCCGCATGAAGCCTTTCGTGCCTCCCCGAACAATTAACTCGATAGCGCACTTCAATGGATGCTAATCGCCATTATGAAGATGATCCTCCCTCACGGGTTCAAATTATCGCGATTGGTTACTTAATGTTCTTTGTTTGTTCGTGAGGGTGTTAGCGAACAAAATTTCTGCCGGCTTCCGATTCATTATAAACTCGTTCCTCCGCGTTCTTTGATTTCGCCCGGTGTACTATACCACCTTATTACCGATGGCCCGCACCATGGCCGTGGAAGACCAGTGATACGACCTCCGTCTTCATTCACCGGCTACGCCTCGTCCTGCTGGACTCCCTCTTCGCTTTGATCACTCTTCCAGCGACAATTACGGCCATCTCTCTTCTACCTGCGCATCATTTTGGGCGGATCGATTTCCCTTCAAAATTGGAATTTTCACGTCTTGGTTCTCCTCGTCAACGCGACCAGAACATCCCCACCGGAGCCTCCATCAAACCTTCGTGATTATCTTCAGGGGCCTTCTACGGAAGCGTTTAAGTATGGCAGCACTATGATTTAGTTTGGCGTGCTTCGGGCGTGAAGACGAACTTAAAGGTCTCGGAGGAAATGGATATCAAGATTTTCTTCTCCTGCGGGACTCCTGCTCCTAGGCGAGCGAGGACTCTCGACCAGTGCGAGTCGCGACTTCGAGAATTCAGCCAGCGACCCGAGGGGATAAAAGCGCTATGAACCCGCGAAGGATATGGGGAGCAACAGGCGACAAGCGATAATAATATACCTATGGGCGATGGGGAAGGTAGTAAAAGAGGTAGGCGACCGGATCACCTAGAAGGGAGCGGTGGTGAAAGACTTCCAGCTCAAGTGGCCCGAGTACTCTCCGTATTTCTAGCTCATCAGTTAAGCTGCAGCTGCTAGTTGTTTATTTTGTCAATTTCCTGTTGTTTTTTGTTAAAGTTTTTAAGTACAAACAGTTGACTAAATGAACAAGTTGATATGAGTTCATGGGCTGGCGTTTCCCCTGTTAGGCGATCCATTTACCTCGGAAGCGAACATCATCTTAATGTGCTCACGATACTACGATTTTTGAGTTTTAATATATTATACTTGCACAAAAAAGTCAGGTTGAATATAGACATCCATCTGGTTTGCTACAACTCTTTGCTTCGCGCTTTGGTGGAGGAGGTGTTCTTCAAGAGTTATTTCTAACACTTCAATAGGATTCTAGGGGTTCATTACTTGGTCCTTCATGAGGGTTCCTCCCTTTACGATCCTCGACTCTTCATTTTCGAGAATTTTGAAGTTAGCCCTGCTTGTTCGATTCCTGGCGGAAGCTCTACGGATTTCTTTAAATCAATGGCTTCCCCATGTGGAAAGTCACATCTACGCTGCTATTTGTCTGGGCCGGTGCATAAATCACCTGTAACCCTTGGAGTTCTCATTGTACCCCACAAAGCCTTTCTTGTCGAGGGTTTCCATATTTGTCACCTCTTTTTTTGGGACATGAATATACCTGGAACACCAAGTATCTAGCAGGTCATCCTACTTCATTTTTGATCCCTGAGAAGACCTCTTCCAAATATCCTTAGATGTCCTACTTCAGGTTTGATCCCTAAGAATACCTCTTCAAGAGTCTTGTCCTTCAAGATAACATGTGGACACCTGTTTTGAATATACATGACAATGGAGGTAGCTTCTGCCCATAAAGAATTTGGCAGATCCTGGTCAAGCATCATTACTTCCGCTGCCTTACAAATTGTCTTGTTTTTCCTCTCAACAACTCCATTTCACTGAGGGTTAAATGGCACAATCAACTGTCTCTTGATTCACTTACATAAATCCTCAAACTGGAGAGATTCAAATTCTCCTCCATTGTTTGTTCTAAGGATTCTGATGTGTTTCCCTGCTTTTCAATAAAGACTTTATACTCTTTGAATTTATCAAATGTGTCACTTTTAGCTTTAAGGAAATATATCCAACATTTTCTTTAGTAATCATCAATAAAAATGACATAATACAAACAACCACTGAGTGAGGGAGATGACATGGAACCACATACATCAGAACGAACCAGATCTAAGATGCCCTGAGCTATGTTGTCACTACTAGGAAATGCTTTCTTTATATTTTTACCTAGCATGCATCCTTTACAAATTTCATTTTTACTAAGAGAAATAGAGGGTATGCCACATATTTGGAAGAGCTTTGTAATGAAGATGTCCAAGTCTTCTATGCCACAACTCACTGAAGCTAGTCGTATCATGAGCCAATCCTTGAATTGACTGTCCTGACACGACGTACAGTCCCCCATTGCGAGTTCCAATGGGTTATGCTGTACTTAAGTGACTGCCTTTAGCCCATAATAGTGCCTTCCTGTCCTTGAAGATCATCCAATATCCCTTGTCCTCAAGGGTTGCAACTGATAGTAGATTCTTCTTGAGCCTTGGAACAGATAATACTTCATCAACATGAAGTGTAGCCCCAGATTCTAATCTGAAGGAGATAGAGCCTACTCCCTCTATCTTGTAACATTTGTCATTCCCAAGCTCAACATGCTTTGCAAAAGATTTTGTCTCGAAATTTAAAAGGATCTCCTTGAACCCTATCATGTGCTTTGATGCACCACTGTCTACTAACCAAGTTTTCGGCCCCGTGAAAACTGAACTGGATAAGGCAGAAACCAAGTAATATTTTTTTCTATTTTCTTTCTTATTAGAAAGACTTCTCTGATTTCTTTTGGATTCATCATCCTCAACAATTGAGGGATGATGTTTCCCTTTCCTTGGATATTTCTTTCTAAACCAACAATCTTTAGCTAAATGACCCAACTTATTACAACTAAAACATTTAATCTTAGATGTATCAATATTCTTGCCTTTGAATGTACCTTTGGTGTTTGGCTTCCTCTGAGAGCTTTTCTGGAAAGTGCATTTCTTCTTTCCCTTGAATCTTGATGCTAAAGCTGAGTGCTCTTCTTTTGTTGGTTCGCTCCTGGTAGTTGTGCGACTCTCCTCCTAGAGACAATCATGCCATAACCTATCAAACGTGGGCTGAATCTCTCTCCTACTTACATTGGATAAGAAAGTCTCTCATGAAGAATGAAGACCGTAAAAAATGGCCTGCACTAAATCATCATCGTCCACTGTCACTCCTGTGACCAAACGCTGATCTTTGATCTGGGCTATCCTGGAACAGAAAGATGCCACTGATTCACTTTTCTCCATTTTCAAACACTTAAGTTTGTGCTTAAGTGTCCTCTTTTGACTTGGACCTTGTTTCTCATACAGATTCACCAAGGTATCCATACAGTGCTTGACAATCATTAATGAAGTCATTGCAGACATTATACTGTCTTTGACTGAGTCAAAGATGATTCACTTGGCCTTTGCTTGACTCTTCCTGAAGGCCGCTCTTCCTGTATTATTCGTGGGTTCCTCCACCACTGTGGTCACATATTGCTCAAGATCATGCTCCTGCAAGATATTTGTTATTTAGAGTTTCCACACATTGAAGTTGGTAGCTCCTTCGAGCCTATCCTCAACGCTCACTGAAATGGAGGATGCCATGGACTTCACACTGGAAACTTAATCAAGCTAACGTGGATCTGTGTGTACTTGTTGCTGCACTTCAACATGTTTAACACACCCTAAGTTTTGATACCATGTTAAATTATGAGTTTGATTTATTATGCGGATTAATTCTTTTATTTTCTTCAACACTTTGATTCCAGCTTAATACACTTCAACAATACCAAATCATAATCGAATAACAATAACTATGTAGATAAGTAAGCTTGCACATCAACAACACATATACCCTGGGGAAACTCTGTACAGGGAGAAAACTCCTAACAAACGATATTCCTTTATTGCATTAATAATGTAAGATCACTTACAAATATCCACCATGAATGTTATGCTCTTAAAGAGCTTGCCAAGATGACTCTGACTTGACAAAGACCTAAGAGACCTTGCTGAAATACACCTCTGATATGTTGCCTCTATTGCTGATATACAACACTGATATGTTAAGTGTCCAGTTTTAGGCATGCAATATATATTGTTGGCCTTAATATATTTTGGGGGGAATCCATTCATTTTTCTCATGGGCAGGGGTCAGACCATGTGAGAAAAAAACAACTATTACTTTATATGCATAGAAAAGTTTGTAAATGGGTTTTCTGTATTATAACCATAGTTTTTGCTGTCGAAGAGGCATGTTGTCAGGATCGTGAACATTATCTCTAGGTGGGATTTTCGCTGGGAATTGTTTCCTGGTGCGCTGGGCATTAGTTACAAGGTTCTGAGACTTCCTGTACGGCTTGTTGCTGAAGCCTTGGAAGGGAAGTGGGGTAGTTGAGGGACTGTTGAGAAGAGAAGGGGCCACACTTGCTTGGGTGGGGAATGAGACACTGTAGGCTAGTTGCAACAGTGACACCTTGGACTGAACAATTCTGTTGATTATCATACCTTAGTTTGGCATTATGAACCCTTTTGCCCTGGTGGAGTTTAAGCCCCAACTTGGGGGTGAACTGTTGCTGAAAGTATATGAGCAACATAGTCTATGGCTAGGAGAAACGTTTGAGCTTTGCGCGCAATTGGTGACTTCTCATAAACGATAAGTGTCTATGTGCTTGTTTCATTTATTCTGTGCTTAATTATCTGTTTAATATGGGTTTAATTCTTGTATGTTGCTGCATAAAAGTAAATGCTGTTATCCTGTATAATGCTGCTTGCACATGTAAGTGTGGTGTTGATATTCAATATTTGTAGTCGTACATGCAGAGTATGACAATTGCTGTTAGTTATTCATGTTAAGTTAACCTTAAGTTAACCTTATACTCCGTGCACATAAGATGATGGATTCACTTGTGCGCACAGGGAAGCAGTCTGTGCGCATGAGGAAAACAAAATTTGCATGTGATGCTATAATGGTTGCGTGCATAGTAGTGATCACATGTTCAAAGTGGTTTACACACACAATAATGCCGTGTGCTCAGTATCCTTGTGCATAATTGTATTGAGTTACTTCAGTTGTTATAAGTTGGTAAGAAGAGGAAAGTTGTGTGGGCGACCCAACTTGGGGTTGAGCTCATTATTTCAAGTATTTCTGCGTAGACTAATGTTATAGAGTAGAATCTGTGCACTAGATTTTGGAGTGGCATTGCTCAATAGTAAGGTGGGTACATTACAATTGGTATTAGAGCAGATTGGTAACATGACGTTACAAATACCTAATCCCCCACTTCAAATTCTCTTTCACTACGATGTTGATCTGCTTGTTATTTCATCCTATTTTGTGCCACAACCAAGTTGTCCTTCAATAGTTTGGGAACCTCTTATTGGTTCCCTATATGGTCCTCCACTAATCGAACCATTGCAGTTCCTTTCAAGGAAGATTTGATGGATGGAGGATGATATCCATAAAGTGCCAGAAATGGAGGCATTTTTGATGAAGTATGGAATGATGTGTTGTACCACCATTTCGCCAAGGGAAACCACTTGACCCATTGTGTTTGTTTATCATATACAAAGCAATGGATATATCCTTCTAAACATTTATTCACAATCTCCGTTTTCCCATCGGATTGAGGATGATAAGATGAACTGTGAGCTAATTGAGTACTCAAACAAGAAAATAATTCAGTTTAAAAATTTCCAATGAAAATTGCATATCTGTCGCTTACAATAATCGTGGGGAATCCATGTAGTTTTTGAACCATTTCAATGAATGTTGTGGCTACTGTACTTGTTTTAAATGATGAGAAAGAGAGCAAAAAAGGGCATTAGAGCATCAATCCTAGGGTTTTGCTTCTTCAAGCGAGTCATCTTAACATTTTCGCTATAAATTTTTTTTTGTGCCAATCAAAGAACGAAATTTGAAGGTTACTTAGAAGACATAGCAAGGCATTCGTGGTAAAAATTTCAGGTTCTGGGTCGTTACACTTTTGGATATAGAGCCTATGCAAAATAGGGTTTTTGACTCATCCTAAATGCAATTTTAAAAGAATCTCTTGGGATTTTCACTATAACTTTTTCTAGGAGGTTTCAGGCAGTGAAATTTTGTGAAGACTGAGGAGACATCTCCTAGTATAGGTGGTCCAAATTTTAGATTATGGTTCACTATGCTTTCAGAGATATAGTCCATGGAAGACAAGGCTTGTGACTAATCCTAAAATCATTTTTAAAAGATTCATCTCAACATTTTCTTAGTAACTATTTTTCTGTGAAGTTTCTGAATCTGAAAATTTCAAAATCCCAAAGAGACATAGTGAATTACATGTGACATTTTTTTTCTTCAGATTTTGAATCATTATAATTTGTGAGATATATCTCGTGGAAGTTTGGGTTGTTTACTAATCTTGAAATTAGTCTTAAATAAAACATTTTGGTATTTTTCAAGAAGAAAAAAAAGATTTTTTAAACCAAATTGGAAAGGTGGAAAAGAAGATGGATGAGGTGGAAAATAAGATAGATGAAAATAGGAAAGAGATGGAAAAGAGGATGGATGAAAATATGAAAGAAGTGGAAAATCATATGGAAAAGATGTTAGAATTGCAAAATTCTATGTCTTCCATGATCTTGCATGCTCTATTTAAGAGACTCCCTAAAGGGATACGAAGATCCAAGGAAATCATGGAAATAAGAAGAACAATGGTGTTGAGACTCAATCACATATGGGGAGTATTTTATCACAGTTGGGGAGCACAAATACTGAATATAAGAATCATTCATTACTTCAAGATCCACATCATCAAAGTTTCAATGCGGTACCAAGGAACTACTTCATTCCAAAGATCTATTGAGTAAGTTTGATGGTAAAGATTCTATAACATGGACATTCCAAATGGAACAATTCTTTGATCTACACCAGATACCAAGATTACAAAAGGTACCCATTGCATCCTGTATTTAGAAAATGATCAATTTGTGTTGTATCAATGGCTTTGTGAAAGAAAAAAGAATTATATTATCTCTTGGTCCATTTTTACGGATGAATTGATATTACATTATGGGGATATTAAGAGAAATGCATTCTTTAGTCAATTGATAAATCTTTGGATAAAAGGTCCAATTACAGAGCACATTCAACAATTTCAAAATCCCAGTCTCAGGTTAAAGAACATTCTTGATGATAATTTGTTAGATCAATTTGTGGACACTTTAAATGAGAACATTCAACACGAGGTGCGTCTTTTCGAACCTAAATCCCTAGAGCAAGTTTTGAGTATGACAAGGAAAGTGAAAAACAAAAATATGACTACTAGAAGGGTGACCATTGATAACTGTAGAGAGCACCATGTTACCTCTCCTAAACCGAAAATGTTTACACCTCAACAAATGGATGAAAAAAGACAAATGGTACAATTATGATGAAAATATGCAATGAAGGGTTTTAGCCAACCTACACATATAACACTACAAATGTAATAATTCAATATTTGGGGCTCAATAAGGGGTTTTATACATAAGATGGACTTTGTCTAGGGCTTAACAGATGAGGAGGAAGTGGAAGAGGTTGTTGTGATTGTAATAACTCCAAAAGCTGTATCCAAGGCTTAGAAGAGAGTTTCCATTCCACCAATGCCAGTTGATGTCGACTAATACTCTTAGGGATGATCTCCAGTGCTACTAGGTCCTTTTGTTTGGGCATCTTTCCAGGTTTAGTTATTGCTTTCAATTTGTCCTCCAGGGGTCTTTGTATTTTTTTAACATGTAACTTCTCATCCCACCCTTCAACCCGTAATCAAGAGTGATATATTTCTCATAGCTCACAAAGAGCCTCAATCAATAATTAGCTCATGAAGAGCAAACATGTCACAAGTGAGACCCAATGACAAAATGTTTGGAAACATTTTGTCCCACCCTCCAGAACTTAATCAAGAATGTGATTGTTGGTACCTTGCTACCACCAATCAATCTACAAGGAGCAACCATGTCAAAAGCGAGTTTTTAACCTGGGTAGGGAGAATCATTTCTCTTCTTAACCAACCAAAGTAAACCCATTTGACCAAGGGTTGGTGGGGAGTCTTTGTTTATGTTTAGGCACACACTTTTAATTTCCAGTCCACTACCCAAAAACAATTCCTCAGAGGGTAGGGATATAACACCTTATATATTTTTCGATTGTTGCAGCCTAGTCTCCTTTGGCCACTGCGCACAAACTAACCTGTATGTAATTTTCATTGTATATACTTATTAAAAATATATACTTATTAAAAGTATATAATTTATTAAAAATATTAGTTTAGTAATAAATGCACATTGATTTTTGTTTAAATGGAAAACAATATTTTAAGGATGGTAAACTTAAAAATACTTGATTCAAAGGGACACACTAAACTTGATTCATACTGACACACTGGATCGAAAAATACAATTTACCAGAATATAATAATAATTTGTTGAGTAGGGAAGAGCATCTCACTATGATTTGACCTTGGCTCATTGTCACAACCACTTTTAAGTTGCTAATAGACCACAACTCAAAAGCGAAATGGACATTGTTTTACTGACAACTCCCTTTACAAATAAACAATTTAACTAATTATTTATTGAATGTTTGACAACTCTCCTTACAAATAAACATTTTAAATAATTGTTATTCAAAAAAACACACAAAGCCCTTTTTAATGCATACTCCCTTTACAAATAAACAATTTAACTAATTATTTATTGAATGTTTGACAACTCTCCTTACAAATAAACATTTTAAATAATTGTTATTCAAAAAAACACACAAAGCCCTTTTTAATGCATTTGAAGGCTTTGTTCCAATCACTCATTGATTTTACTTTGGCTTTGTTCCAATCACTCATTGATTTTGCTTGGTAAAACAATAATTTATGGCGTGGCTAGGGTGAGAAACTCACATAACAACTTTTTTTTTTTAAACCATTCACATTAATCTATTAATACTTGGTTGATAAGACTTCATAGCACCTTTTCTATGTCTTTAAATTTCAACCTCACTAGTGGTTGCTCCATAATAAAATGTTCTTGCACGGTTACAACTTTATTATCAATTGTTAGATGGAGTCCTCGATTATAAGTAATGCTCTAATGCCACTTGCAACGTCAAATGATAGAAAAACTAAATATATAGATAAAATAAATGCATGATAGACAATGCTAAATACATATATAAATTGAATGCCCAATGAACTATTGTTGATGATGCATGTTATTTCACATGAAATATTGACCAAAAGAGTAGCGACACAATCATTGACATAGGGTGACAATGCTTATTTGTCCTTTCACTTTAAATGCATGGATGAACTTTTTGAGCAACTATTTTGATTTATATGGTTTTGCAAATAACTATGGTGATTTATATGGTACATACATGTCATTTTATACCCAAACAAATGTAACCAACACATGATAGAAGTTTGGAGTATAGTGATCAAAATAGTCCTATTTCAAACTGAAAAATTGTCTTAGAAGCTCAATAAGGAAAACAATGATTGTTAATATAATATTAGATTGTTAATACAATATTAGTTCAACTTTAACCACAACAAGAAGTAGAAATCATAAACTAGGGTGTGGAGGGAATTACGTTTACGTTGAGAAGTGGGTCTTCTCTTTGTTGGGGTTAACCCATCTATCCATCATATAATCTAGGTCTGTAATGATGGTTTCCCACCCATCATTTCCTTTCTTAGGCTTGGGAGGCTTCTTTTGCCTCAAATATTTCTAAGGCTAACCATGTGTACTTATCTCCCCATGGAAGATACAAGGAAGGCCAATGATAACACCTCTCTCTTTGTTTTTAAACAACATGGCTAACACAACAGTGATGCCTCCCTCCAAATTGTTGTGATTGGTGGATGTAGGGGAGTTGGTAGGAGATTCCTTTCTGATTATTAGTATTGCAAGTGAGTTTGCACAAATTGGAGAGTCATCATGCTAGATAAAACATTTTCTACACTGAAATTTCTTGAACAAAGTTTCATTTCACTTTTCAAAATAAAGAAGAGGACTTCTATCCTAGTGAATTGATATATTGCAACAAACTTGCGACTTTTTCTTTAAGAGGATGAGGAGATAGGGAGGAACTAATGTTTTGGATACCTAATCCCATGTAGATTCAATGAATGCACAAAACCAAAACAAGTTTTTCAAGGTTCCATTTCTCTCATAGATGGGACATTTTCACTTGGCCACTGTTAAATGAATAAGTCTATGTCCTAGAGCCAATCCCCAGGATTAATGGCCAAACACATAAATCCTTATTCGTATCAAACAAAGGTTTTCACACATTCTAGAGCTTGAAGATCTAAGTTTTTTCCTTTGATTTAGGCATCCACAACTTGTTTAATCGGGTGTACTAAATATAATTTTGACACAACCAATTATAACCAACAAGTTACCTATTTTTTTTCAAAGGCCTTTGTTCTATTCCATCCGCAATCTCAACACCATGAATTAGGAGCACAAAGGGATACTTTGATGATAATATTATTAGGAAAATGCTCCTTAAGATGCTCCAAGATTAACATGTCAAGATTATTAGGAAAGTTGAGTGAAAGATAAGCTTATCGATGATAGAAAAGACTTTAAGCGGAAGGAAAAGTGAAATAATAACTCTTAGGAAAGTCTAAGGATAACCATGATGCACTATAATAATCATAGGAAAACAAATAGTTTTGCATTTGTGGGCTTTAAACACTTTTTTGGAGTGACTTTCCAAATTTTGATTTTGACCAAAGAAACTTTCTTTCGTCGATAAGCTTATCTTTCGTTTGACTTTTGAAATTTTCATGGAGTAAAAATTTCAGTTTAGAGGCCACTCAAAGTGAAATGTTGTCCTAATAATCATTGAATGGCATCGCTCTGCAACCAATGTTTTTCTTGACACAAATGACATTTTATTGCTCCAAATTTTACTCAATCTTTTTATCAGAAAACCCATCAGCATCAAATTTGAATTCAACTCTAATTAAACAACTCAATATGCAATGTTTGTCTTCATAGGAAATATTATTTGATAAGTGTTGTAGGAGCATAGTGAATCACAATGTTTGGATTTCTTCGAGCAAAGTAAATTACAGAGTTTAGTGGATGCAATGTTTTCATTGTGGAGTAAGCTCAACACTTGCAGTAATCTTCTGATATTTTCTAAACAATACAAGTAAGTACCTTGAATCTTAATCAAGAATGTGATTGTTGGTACCTTGCTACCACCAATCAATCCACACGGAGCAAACATGCCACAAGCGAGTTTTGAGCCTGGGTAGGGAGGATTATTTCTCTTCTTAACCAACCAAAGTAAACCCATTTGACCAAGGGTTGGTGGGGAGTCTTTGTTTATGTTCAGGCACACTCTTTTAATTTCCAGTCCACCATCCAAAAACAATTCCTCAGAGGGTAGGGATATAACACCTTATATATTTTTCGATTGCTGCAACCTAGTCTCCTTTGGCCACTACTCACAAACTAACCTGTATGTAATTTTCATTGTATATACTTATTAAAAGTAGCTAATTTATTAAAAATATTAGTTTAGTAATAAATGCACATTGATTTTTGTTTAAATGGAAAACAATATTTTAAGGATGGTAAACTTAAAAAAACTTGATTCATACACACTAAATTTGATTCATACTGACACACTTGAGCGAAAAATACAATTTACCAGAATTTACACAAATGATATTTTATTGCTCCAAATTTTACTCAATCTTTTTATCAAAAAACCCATCATCATCAAATTTGAATTCAACTCTAATTAAACAACTCAAGATGCAATGTTTGTCTTCATAGGCGATATTATTTGATAAGTGTTGTAGGAGCATAGTGAATAACAATGTTTGGATTTCTTTGAGCAAAGTAAATTACAAAGTTTAGTGGATGCAATGTTTTCTTTGTGGAGTAAGCTCAACACTTGCAGTAATCTTCTGATATTTGTTAAACAATACAAGTAAGTACCTTGAAGCTCAATCTCACTCACTTTCATTACTAAATTATTCTTCGTAAAAATGGTTGATGTATCAAAGCGTGAAAACTTCGAAGATATATTCATTCCATCTTAGAATCAAAACATGTTAGAATTATTTCAACTATCAATATAAATACACTTTTATTCATTGTTATCAACCATTATTATTTTTTCGATGAAATGATGGTAAAATTAATTAATGTCTTTAATGCAGGAAATAACGAGAACTAAGAACATGATTTATGCAAGCAAGACAATCTACTGTGGAAGTAATGAGAGGTCGAATTCAAGAAAACAATGAACACAAAACTATCAAAGTAATGCAAGATCACAATGAATAATCTTTTACAAATACAAAATAACAAATTAAGGACAAAGTAACGTGGGTCTACTACCTTTCAAAAGGAGGATCGTTAATTTATTATTATCTCTTTATGTTTTGACCCTTGAATTCCCTTTGAGGAAGCCTAAGGGAAATTAAAAGAACATAATTGTACAATGCCAAGAAAGAAACTGAAGAGTCATAACTTCCAAGAAGGAAGTCTAAGAGTTCAAAAGATAGTTGAGAACAAGTATAACATGAATTGATTAGTTGAGAAGACGAATTTTTGCTATTGGAACTTTGTAAACTCTTTTATGAATTTTAATGAGAAGAAGCCCTCATGGCCAACTTTGAAGAGAAGCTTGGATTTTGGTTATAGGCATTGAGAACTACTTTTGGTGCTTGTTTTTTGTTACTAGACCCACTATAAGGTTGTATCTTTCTGTTATAGACTTTTCTCTGTGGAATTTACCTTCTTTCTTTTCTTTTTCTGAATTTTTTCTTTGGGATAGTGAATGTGAGGTATGTGAACAATGATTTGAGAACAATCTTTTTCTACATTTCTTTTCTATACATATATATGTATATGTTTATGATTTGTTTCTTAAATAGCTTTATGTTCTAGAAGTAATAACATGAATATATAAATTTAGCCTTGTATTCACTAGTTAAGACATGCTTCTAGCTAGGATATATAGAATAAGACTACATTCTACATATAGATTAGAAAGCATTTTGCATTCCACCTTTCATTTCAAATTACAATAGTAACAACCGTCATGCCATAATCTGGATGAGTTCCCTATTCCAAACAATGTGAGGTCTAATTAGGACTTTACATTGGGGAGAACCCTTGCTGTTGAGCATGACACTTTTCCCATGTCAACACTAGGCTTTCCAAGCAAAAAATGGCGCATACGAATAATGATGGCACCTAGTTTTAGGTTTGGGAGACAAATATAACAATGACCTTGTAGATGTATCTTCTACATAGAGGGAGGAACCAAGTGTCCTTCACAAGAGGTTTATCATTGTGGAGTAGAACTGGTTGACCACCACAAAGAATGGTCATCAAAAGGAAACCCTAACATAAGTGTGTCCTTTTCAAAATGAGTTTTGGTTTAATAGACTCCCAATCTTTCATATAATTTTGGCCACAATGGTGCCTTTCATTTTCACTTGGGTTGGGGTAATAATTGGAGTTTGGAAGTTAAGTACCAAAGTGGGGCCTAATAAGCCATAGTTTCTAAGAATTTTTTTCCAAGGTTCCTTTCCCTCAAGTGCTCAAATAATCCATTTGGAAACAAAATAAATGGGCTTGGGTGTGAGTCTTGATTATCCACACCCCCAATTCTCTAGGTAGGAAACACATATTCACATTTTCCATGTGGAAACCTTTGTTCCCATCAATGTTGATCCATATGAAATTACAAAGGACTTTTACCAGTGTTGATATGCACTAATCGAGGGAACCCCAAAAGAGGAACACTAAGACATGCATAGCAACCAACACCTTGGAGTATATTTAGAATTTTGATGATAGAGTCATAGGATTGGTAATCCATTTATTGATATTTTTTCCTAATCTTAGAATAACAACATCCTAGAGTCCCATTATGGAGGCATTGAAAGAAAACATGATCCATAGATGCTTAGATATTTTCCCACATTGAATCTAGGACCACCCCATTTACTGGGGAATCATAAAAGTAACTCTTGTTGTTTTTGTCAGTAGCATTGAGTTGAACATCCTCGAACTAATGCATCACAAAGAATCTGAAGACACTTCATTGTGTTTTCATTTTTTTTCCAAAAACTAGGTGCATGGAGTTACATTCCTTTGATGAGGCCTTGAAACATTCTATTATGTAGGAGATAGCTCAAAGATTCAATCACCATCACATGGAGTGTAGGATCTATTGATGTGCACAACAAATGTTCACATGCTAACAAGCAATTTTTTTTTTGTAGCATTGGTCAAGAGAAGAAGGGGAATGGATCCCACGTCGTTTTATATCCTAAAACCGATTAGTAATAAGGAAATTGTTTTGTTAACATTTTAGTGGAGATTTTATGCCTTACAAGTATTGAGTCTCCTTAATATTTGCAGGATTAATTTTAATATGAGCCTTAGGTTAGTGATAAATTCAATGTTAAATACAAATTACAACTATTGTCACGAATTAAGAATTAGGCTACAACTGTTAAAGCAAAGAATACACTACAATTAAATGAACTGATTAAAGAAAAGCATTTATGAAATGAAATGTAGCTGTCAAATATAAACAACTATCCAAGGCATACGCCATTTGAAATAATGAAGTATAAAGTAGGAAATACAATCTTTTTAAAATAAAATCAAGGAAAGCTAAATGGTAAAATACACAGAGAAGTAGCATATATGCCTAGAATGATAATCTTTATTAAAATAATATTTGATTAAACAACCAAATGACAATAATTCAAAGACAATACTAGATAATAGTTTGGGCTCCCAACAAGTGGGATGTTTCTAAAACCATATGCCACTTATAATAACAAATAAATCAAATGGGTGAAGCGTTAGATGGTGAAGACTCTTGGGGAAACCAATGCCTAGATTCTCTAAAATGAATATGCATACATGTTTAGTCTTCAAAGTATGAACAAAAATGTATAACCATGTACACAAATAAATAAACATACCTTTTAAAGAAAACACACTTGCTTTCACCCTATTGCTTGATCTCTATTGTAAGCCATCCTATGGTTATAAGCCTTTGTCACATTAATTGCGAATCTAACATAGCATTGAATTGGTTTTCATGTGCAGAATTCAAGCATACTTTCCCCTCCCCCTCTATTTAGGTATCCTTCTTCACCTTCTATATAAGGTAGGATGGAGGATAAAATGATATAACTACTTGCTGAATTTATTTAATAAATAAATTTTGAGCATTATATATATATAGTCCATTGGATGTAGCTTGGGTGGTTGGGAGAAATGATTGTTACCCTCCCCACCCAAGTTCAATTCCTTGGAGTGACATGCTGTGCCTTTTCATGAGTCTATAAGATGCTCTTGTTGTTGAGCCCCCAATACTCCATAAATGCTCGACAACCCCATGTTCTCTTGCGAATTTCGGGGAGGTTTTCCATGGATGTAGATAACACCGATATCTGGTGCCGTGAACCACATGTTAAAAAAATAATATATATATGTACACACACATGTATCACTAGTAGTTACCTAGGCCAAAAATGGGTTTAGATGCCCCGACAAACTAAGGGCTCAAGAATTAAACTAATGTGCACATTTTCATATATATATATATATGGATCACTAGTAGTTACTTGGGCCAAATATGGGTTTATATGCCCAAGCAAACTAAGGGCTCAACAATTAAACTAATATGCACAGTTTCTAGCCTCAACAAGACAAAGTCTCAGTGCTTTATTAATTTTTTTTTTTTTTCCCGTCCATTATATATATTTTCGATAAATTGCAAAAAGGTAATAAAAAATAAATGACAAAGGAAATTATCAATTCTCATTTTCATCACAACAAATATAGCAACTAATACACATAGATGCATTTACAATATTTCCCTCTACAACTTCAAAGTATTTAATAGTCCAAAATAAATATGCTAATGTTTGGTCATAATTAAACTTGTTCAAATTAGTGAGACACTATGGGCATTAGCATACATCTGATGATAATATCAATATAGGCATCCTTGTCTAATTAAACCATGTCCCATTCTGAGTAGGAATGTGTGTCCACTCAAGAATATTATCCATAGGTTGAGCTGCAACTTTGATTTCACTGCTAGTATAGCCAAGCCAATTTGTTTCCTAGCTTGATATTTCATTCCATGATCATCATCAAATGCAACATCAAACTCATACAATTATAACTTAAAGATCTGCATATTTTCCTTGAAACTCCTATGTACAATTTCCTTGAAAAGGTAGTCCCAAAAACATCTCATAATACAATCCCAACAATCCCAACAAAACCACATGACACTCTCAGAGAAAAAAAAATACTTCCCCCCAAAAATAGTCATGACTATTCGATCAAGTTCCAAAGATCATAAATGAGAACCAACAACATTACATATACCAACATATATCCATAGATAAGAGCCAAATATTGACCTAAAAACCCCAATAAAGAAACAAAACATATTTCCACCAGATAGAAATAAAAAAAAGGATGGATGATAATATTCAGAGGGTTGTCCATCCTCATCCTCTTAAAATTGTCATTGACCTACATTCAACAATAATCCATCCTTGGAAAATTCATCTGCCAATTCATTCATTTCCTTGTAAACATGATGAAAAATATTTGATTAAAACTAGAAGTGACAATTTGGATATCCTTGAAGATGGGCCTTAACAACATTTTCTAAAGAACATAACCTTCACATCCAATTTATCATCACAATAGAATCACCAAATATTTGAATTTTAGGGACACATTTTTTTTCCTGACAAACATGGTATTTCCACATAGGTTGAGCACCTTAAGCAACCACTCACACAAATAGGTCAAAGAATAGTACACTAGTGTATTATGTGGCTAATTACTCAAAGAGGGAAATAGTTCACGGTCCCAACCAATGCTACCACTTGAGGCAATATATTAATGCAAAAACATTTTTTTTACATATGATTTTCTCACAATCAATCATCAGTAAATGACCCTCCATGCTCTTTAAATAGAGATCATGGACCAATCAGGTGCTACGCCACACATCGATATAGCCATTATTATTGTGGATAACATGAACCATTGGATCACTTTATGTCTGTGACACATCATGACCATCTGATTACATAACCACAAATGCATACTAATGAAACACATTTTACCTAAAGACAAATTAGACCAAGTTGATCTTAACTAACTCCTAAGTGTATAAATATTCTGACATCCCCCGTTAAGAACAACTTGGGATAGGATTGAAGGATTTACAAAGGTGACATAATAGGAGAAGAAAGGAGGCATTAGAGCCTATCCCCCCTTAATGATATCTTCTTGAATTCCTAACATAGATCGAAGTTTGAAAAACTTCACTTTTGTAAGAGACTTTGTGAAAATGTTTGCAACTTGATAATTTGTAGGGAAAAATAGAACTTTGAGAATGGGATCTTGAATAATATTTATGATGAAGTGCATGCGTATCTAAATGTGTTTACTACACTAATGTTGGATTGTATCTTTGGAAAGCTTGATTACACTTTTATTTTCGCGCTAGAGTGTGGTCGGATGCTACCACTGGAATCCAAACTCTGAGAGGATCTGTCAAAGCAACACAATTTTTTGACTCGCATTAACTACTACTTCATACTTTGATTTTGTTTAAGAAAGAGAACGAGCTTGTTGCTTCCTACAATCCCAAGTGACAAGTTTAGAACCAAGATTGAAAACATAATTTTTAGTAGACTTCCGATCATCAAGGTCGCTAGCCCAATTAGAATCAGTAAAACTAACCAACAAAGGAGTCCCCCTTGAACTATAATTTATCCCAAACTAAACTATACCCTGGATATATTGAAATATATTTTTTTCTTCTTTCCAATGGATTTCATGGAGTGTTTGTATATGTCAAGAAACAAGACTAACATTAAAGGAAATATTAGGTCAAGTATGAGTCAATTATTAAAGTATACCAACTAATTGGCAACATAAAGTCACATCAAATTTAGGTGCAATATAGGTGGAAATAATTTTGAATCCAAACTGGAATGGAGAAGGGGCTAGTTTAAAATCTTCCATGTGAAAGTGAAAAACAAGGTCATATGCACACTGAGACTAGGGAAAGGAAATTCCTTCCTTGGTTTGGAATACTTGGAGGCCAAGTAAATAATGCAAATAACCTAAGTTTTTCATTTCAAATTCCTTCATAAGGCTGTATTTCACATGGTTTAAAATTTTAGGGTCATTAGGCTAAGGTCATCAACATAAATAATAAGTATTATGATATGGTTTCCCACTTTCTTGTTGTAGATATTAAGGTCAAAATGACATCTAGAAAATCTAATGTCAAGAATAAAGCTATCCATTTTAGCATACCAAGCTCGAGGAGCTTGCTTAAGACCATATAGAGATTTCTTAAGGTGACAAACAAGGCTGGAGTGATTATGAACATATCTAGGAGTTTGTTCTATGTAAATTTATTCTTATAAATCCCCATGCAAGAAGGTGGATTTAATATCCATTTGATGGACCTCCCATTTATGTGAGGTGGCAAGGGATATAATAAGGAGGATGGAGTTCATTTTGGTTATAGGGGAAAATGTTTCATTATAGTCAATCCCTTCATCTTGAGAAAATCCTTTAATAATTAACTGGGCATTATGTCTTTCAACAATTCCATCTGACACATACTTAGTTCTATATTCCCATTTACATATTACAAGTTTTGTTCCTTTCGAAAGAGGTACAAGATCCATATTATCTTTTCCATTTAGGAATGATATTCTTAATTCGTTACCATGTCCCAATCTAGATAGGCAGAAGTTTCTACAATGTTTCTAGATCGCGAGTCTCTAAAACTTGAGCCAAAAGAGAGGAGGCTTGTTGGAACTATGAATGTGTATGATGCTAATTTCTAGGATCACTGATAAGATCACTAGTTTCTTTTGGTGTTGTATGGACCCATTTGGGAAGTATTGTTTCTGGTGTAGGTTCATGTCAAACAAACCCAACTGGGGGAAGGTGAGTAGGTGGAGATGGATTTTCATCCTCACCATCATCATCTAAAGAAGAAACCATGGTAGGATGATTAAAAAAAAGATGGGAATAGAAGATGACATAGATGCCAAAGATGGATCACATGTTGAATATGGCACAAATGCCAAATTAGGCTCACGGATCGAGAGACTTTCATTAAACTTAACATATTTACTAATAATAATTTCATTGGAATTAGGTTGAACAAGTATATAACCTTTTACATCTTCAAAATCTCCAACAAAAATGCAGTTCTCATTTTTAGGCTATAATGCTTTCCTTTTCTCATAAGGAATGTGAGCCCATGCTTCACTACCAAACACATGAAAGTGGCCTACATTTGGTTTAATTTTACTCCATGCTTCTTTGGGTGTTATGATTTTTAAAGCCTTTGTGGGAGTGTGATTGACTATGTAATTGGCACAATTAATTACTTCTTCCAAAAAATGAAGACTTAATTGTTAGATTGGATCATACAATTTGTCATTTCCTTTAATGTGAAATTCTTTCTCTAAACAACACCATTTTGCTGTGGTGTATATATGGAACAATATGTTGCATTCAAATGCCTCGCACAATGTAGTAACTTGTAAATTTGTTTTTAACATATTCACCTTCATTCAACTTCTATAGTTAATGCCCATATTGTTTTTATATTAGGGCCTTGTAGGCCAAAAACATGTCAAAAAATTCACTCTTAAGTTTTAAAATAAACCCAAGTTCATCTAGAGAAGTCATCAATGAAAGTTAAAATGTTCTTGAACCCAAAGAAAGAAGGAGAAGGAATAAAATTACACAAATCACCATGAAGAAGATGCAAGGGTGTCGAGGTGTACCAAGAGGCATGTTTGTCAAAACTATCTTGATGATGTTTCCAAGAACATGGTAGACACAAACACCATCTTTGCAAGAAATGAGAGGAATGCCACTCACCATATTTTGATTACATAGCTACTACAATAAACGATAGTTTAGATGACCAAATCTCTCATGCCAAAGTTTTCTCAAGTCACGAGCAATAAAAATTGATGGAAAAGATGATGACCCAAAGTTGTCAAATATGTACAACCTAGTAATATCATCGACAATTCGAGTTGGTAGGAAATGCTTATGATATTTTAAAACCTTGATTACAACTTGGTGAGGTGAAAACTCTACTATTTTACCTTCACTTAAATGAGTGATTTGATATATTGATAGAAGATTATAGGAAACACTTGGAACACATAATACATCATTAAAATGACCATCATCTAGTTGAGCTATCCCAGAGCTTACAACACTAAGAGATCTATCATCACCAACACATATTTTTTGGTGTTACATTCATTAAGAGTAGAAAAAATGTCTTTATCCTTATCCATATGATAAGATGCTCTAGAATCAATAATCCACTCATTAAAAGAAGAAGTAGATGTTGTATTGAAGGAAAAGATAGAAGCAGAAAGTGCATGTCCATGAGAAGAATATTTAGAAGAAGAAGAATCAAGATTGATGTTGTGCTTATTCATTACTTCTTCTAAGGCCTTTATCTTTTTAAAACATTTAAACTCTATATGACCATATCGCCCATAAAATTGCAACGTCTCTTAGTCTTCTTACTTTTTGATTTTGTTCCTTTGTCTCCATTAGGAGAAGGAGATGGCTAAGAGAGTTTGGGACCCTTGTTTTACTTGTTGTTGCAAGGATTTTGCTTCTTTGAATGATTGGATTTATCCTTGTATTGGGTCGCTAAGCCATTATAAGTAGTTTTGAATTGGTAAGTAGAATATCACATGGACTAGCCATATTAAAATATGTAGGTAAGATGGCTTCAAAAGCCAAAATTGACTATCTGGATGAAAATCTATCGAAAATATAGGCAGCTTAAAAAAAACACTAAAAATGGACTTATGTTGTCAAAGTAATGCCCTTTTTAAGAAAGGAATAAAAGGTAACCAAGTTGCCATGTGGTAGGTAGAGGTTGGCCCACGTTGTGACATGTGTACAATGAGGTTGCTGAGTAAAAAGTTTCCCTTCCTTCTCTAATTTTTCCTATAATTTCATTTTTACAAATAAGTTGCTTCTACACGAAGTCACCCACTTTCATAAAATACACGAGAATCACTTTTACAATGAAGTTGCTTGGTAAAATAAAGTTGCATGCACCAAATAACTTAAAAAAGAACATTAAAGTTACTTTATAGTTATCCAATTTTATAATTTAAGTGAAATGCACTTTACAATAAAGTTATGTGATAACTTAAAGTTGCGGGAATTGTTTTCAAAAAATAACTTAATAAAAAGAAAGACTTGAATTCAAGACCTCTTATTTAGTAAAATAACTTTTAACCAAGTGAGTTGATGCAAAATATATAACAAATGTTATTGAGGAGGGGGGGATTTTTTTTTTCACTCTTTGTGTTGAAGTGCATGCTTACCCCAAAAACCTTGTTTTTACTTGCAAAAAATTCAACATAGTTCCAAATAAAACAAACAATATTTCAAAAAAAAAAATCCCGAATATTAAAAAAAATGGAGTTAGATCTCGGTTACCCTACCCAAGAAATGCAAGTTTTCTCTCTATTTATGATTTGTTGAGATCACTTAAATCACAGAGCAAAGAGCATACATAGAAAAGAAAACACTTTCCACTATATTTCTGGTTTGTTGAGATCACTTAAGGCACACGACAAGGAAAATACATAGATAAAAAAGGGTAGAAAATTGAGAATATAAATAGAAAAACCTAAAAATTAACATAGCATATAATTCTAAAAAAAACCGGTAATGAAACTTTATACCTCCATATCTAACAAAAAATGCCATATCTTGGGAAAAGATAAACCTTTTTGGGTGAACCAAAAAGTATTTCCAATTGAAAGAAGTACTATAGACACAACGAAATAACTTGCTTAGCCCAAAAATCATAGAAATAAAAAAATCCATAAATCCTTTGACGCATACAATCACATATGTTAACGATCTCAATCAACAATAGGAGCGAGTCTTCATATAGAATCTGATACCATGTTAAAAAAATAAGGTACTTTCACATAGGTTGAACACCTTAAGAAACTTCTCACATGAATATATCAAAGATCAATACACTAGTGTATTACACTGTTAAAATCCTCAAAGAGGGAAATTTTTTGTGACCCTAGCCAACGTGGTCACTTGAGGCAATATATTAATGCAAAAGAAAATAATTTTACATATGAGTTTCACACAATTGATCATAACAAATGACCCTACATTCTCTTTAAATAGATATGATGGACTAGTTAGGTGTTAACCCATGGATCAATATAATATCAAGGAGAGTAAGAACCACAAGATCACTTTATGTCTAGAACATATCATGGTCATCAAATTACATAACTACAAATGCATACTAATGCATACTAAGGAAACACACTTTACCTAAAGACACATTAGACCAATTTGATCTTAACCAACTCCTAAGTGTTTAAATATCGTAACAATTTTTTACTACAAGCGTGGGTATTAGTTTCTGCGCCATTAGTTCAACAAAGTTATTGGAACCTTTTCCAAGTCTAGATTTAAAATTTAACACATGCACCTCCCTCAAGAATAATACACCACCATCCTTATTGATCTAAAGATCTCATTGACAACACTATCAAAGTAAGCCCAAGCTCTTGATCTATCCACCTCTTCCACAACAATTTGTCTTTGAGGTTTCTCATTTTTTGATGGTTTAAAACTGTTGAGAATATTAAAACCTTGTAAAGCACATTGAATAGATGGAATGATATTGTCATAAAAAAAACTGGCATTCCTCATGAGCTAAATATCCCTTTTGATAATAATAAAAAAATGATTTATAAAGTTTTTAAATTTGTAGTCTCACATCAATTCCTCAAACAACAATCTAATGAAGGCTTGCTCTAGACATCTTTCAACCAAGTAATTGTCTACACTTCTTTCCATACTAGGAAAACAAAAGGGAAAAATAAAAACAATTGACATAATAGTTTTCTCATGTTCCTTGCAAAGTGAACACTTATTAGGACCATGTCTGCTCCTCTTCTGCAAAATTTTCCCAGTAAGGACCTTTTTTGTGAGCACTAGCCACATAAAAATCCTTGAATTGAGAGGGCATTTAATTTTTCATATAATATTATAGCACCATTCCATTTTCCCCAAAGCATCATATTCACATAGAATCTTATAGTCCAACTTAGGAGTATAACGCCCACCTATTGAATTCTTCGACCGAATCAATTCATCCTCACATTCCTTTATAAGAGCATGACTAGAAATTAAAGAAGCAATGCACCCTTCCCAAGCTAAAGCATCCTCATCATATAACCCAATCACATATGTTGATTTACACTCTTGCCTCCAAATCAAAGTGAGTTCATGATCTACCACCTGACTAAGAGTAAAGAATTCCTTTTCATGCAAAGTGTTCACCAAATTTCTTGAAAGCGTATTATTTTCACTACATCCTATGTATGGATACTCTCACAATTTGACTCTATTATGTTGGTGAAATTTCTATTTTCAACACACTAGTTCAGTGGGAGTTAACTGACTAGTTCTATTTTAGACTTTCTAATTTTAGACCATCACTATTATGCATGCATTCCTAAGATAGGATGTCATTGCCTATATGAGTGAATATCACTCACTCATTGAACATATCATAATATACATGATTCTAATTCTTCATATTGTATCTCTCTTCCTTTTCTTGATAAGCTTTGTTTTTGTATGCTTTAGCCAGGTCTCCTGTGAAGGTTTCCATGAAACATTGACATGGTATCAAATCCGAGCTACTTGGAGCAACCAGACAAGCCAGAGAAGAGCGAAAGATGATTTATTTATTGAATAAAACTAGTTTCCGCCATTCTCACAGCCTATCCCTATCAAAAGGTGTGACAGTTGAAATCGTTGCAGCCTATCCCTATCGAAGGGTATGATGATTCCGTTTTTCACACTCATTGCACTTTATCCTTCTCCAGGGTGCGACGATTTAGCATAGTTGCACTGTATCGTTCTTTAGGGTGTGACAATTCAATCTGCCCTCTAGAAAATTGGTTTTCTGCAGTAAAATAGCCATATCTCGAGATCCACGATTTGGGTCAGGCTGAAATTTTGACCAAAGATGTATAACATAGGGATTCTCATGCTCACCAAAAATATCCAAAACCCACATCGTATTTGAGGAGATATATCCTTTTTATCATATCTATAACTACCATAGAACCATCTGTCATATCTTAGAATCCACGATCTAGGTTTTCAGGATCTTTTCAGAATCAATAGTAGAGATGGAGGCTATGAAAATTATTCAATCAAGTCTGGTGATAATACTCACAATGTAAAATTATTTTTAATGGAATCTTAATGCCACATTCCAACTCAAAAGAAAATGATTGTATAATTTGACGATGGCAACAAAAACATAACCTACATCAGCACTTGAGAAGACCAGATGGGCGAACCGTAAGGATGAGGCCACATGACTACTTATTGAGTTAATACCCATTGATTTATGGTTTCATGTTGCCGCATGCAATATTCCAAATGAGATATGGACCACCTTGGAAGGACTCTTTGGAAAGTATGATGAGATGCGAGGCCATATGCTTGAGGTAAAGTTGAATACCTTAGACCCTAAATGTAACACCCTGTTTCCCCCAGTTTGTAAAAATAACTGGACTGGCCAAGAACTGTGGCAAACTCAGAA
>SNQJ01S0005291.1:349830-388624 GCA_010110895.2 Picea sitchensis | reverse complement strand
TCCAACACATTTCTCTCATCTTCAACAACTTATCGTCCTAATTTATTTTGAAATTCCCTATCTCTGACTTTGGGGATATGCTAATATTTCATAGTAAACATTTCTTTAGTCGAATTTTGGATATCTTTTATCTACTTCATATGTTTTATCTACTTCATATGAATAGATATTATTTAAAAAATATTGGTTTCCAATTCAAAATATATAATTTTTGTTTTGTAATGTTGTTGTATAGAAATGTAACAAAAATGGTAAACCTTTGAGTTAAGGATTGTTGAAAATATTTAGTGAAATGTGGGATGAAGATGAACCTTATGAAGTATTATTTTTTTATCCAAAAACAAAATTCCATCTTTAACCAACTTTAGTACCAAAATTCACTTCCGTGTTTCATTTCCACTATTTGAAGTATGCTAATTAAATTGTTTTTAAATATATATATATATATATATATATATATATATATATATATATATATATATAAACCATAGTCAAATTCAAACTATGATGATGATAGTTGACGTTTACTCAAAATAAATTTAATTTGTGAGATTTTGAAAAAATAAGGAATATGTAANTATATATATATATATTAAATTTATTATTCTTATTAAATAAATAAATAAAAACACAAGAATTGTGTGTTAGATGGTTCATAAGGCCGAAAGGAAGCTCCAGTTTGTAGGTTGATGGGAAAGGAGGTCCTTTAGTGGGCTATCCTGTCCACAACACCACCTTTGGTCACCTCCACAAGCCACACGACTCATACTTCACATGCAACAGGGGTTGTAAATGAATGTATGTTGAGGTATGAGGGAGGGAAACCAATGGAAGATGTGGATGCATACGTTGGGATGGTTCAGGAAACCAAGAATCTTGATGCAGACATGAATGGTCCTGGGTGAACAGGATGGTCCAGTTCTGGTTGTCATCATGGCCACACATGGAAGGGACTTAGACCTTGAGGTTAGACAAAAGCAGGATACTCAGTGGCTTAGGAAGTTGTTCTTTGTTGCTGAGACTACTCTCTTTCTCTCGAGAGTGCAGTGGATATTGGGAGGACTATATCATAGCCGTATGTGAATCTTGATCAGAGGAAGAATGACGCCCCACAAGTGCAAGAATCAGATGAGTGTGGAGAAGAAGATGAGGGCAATCATGGGAATGAAGAAGCTTACATAAACTATCAGGAAGTTCTTTCCTTGATGGATAGGGAGGCAATGCAAGTTATTTTTTTTCCTTGATGGATAGGGAGGCAATGCAAGTTATGGAGACTGAAGTGTGAACTAGATGAGCTCAACGGATAATGAGGAGGTGGCAACCCAAGTTGTATATTTGGACCTTGATCTGGGATGCACCAGGAACACATAAACCAAATTATTCAGAACGGTTGAATTATATTGGTATGTGAAGACTATGGTTTCTTAGGGTAGGGTACCTCTTGAGTGGGACATTCAAAATCTAAAGCATATAATACAAGCAATAGAAATACATCCCAACTTAGTCATTTCTATAGTTTCATGGCTTATAAAGAAGCAATGATGTCTCTTTTAGATTTCGCAAACCAAGGATGTTCCTTCCATGTCCAAGGCCTAGCCAAAGCCGATGTCCTTAACGGTTCCCCAATTTCAATTGCTTCATGTTTGATGCAATATGCATAAGTCATGATCTTTATAGTCTAGGATTACTATTTTTTTTGTTTTATAGTCTCAAATTTTTCAGTTTTAGAATTATCTTTTAAGACAAAGTATTGCCATAGAGATACTTTTGATATTTTCGTCAAATGGCATGGTTTCCCTAAGGCAAAACAAGCCAACACTTGGTCATTTTCTATAGACAATCGTATGACTTATATAACTATTTGCATGTCTATTTTTCCTCCGTATAAACACAAATTAAATAAAATTTAAAAAATGTATTTTATATTTTCAAAGTTTTGTATATTTTTTTAACGTATTTTTTAATAAGGATTTTGAAACAATTATATTAAAGAAGATAAACAATAAATTTTTGATATTTTATAGAAAGTTTGTAGTAATTTTTTATACGAAATAAGTAGTTTTTTTTTTTTTTAATATATTGCTAAAGGTAAAAGTAAATTTTACCGTTTGTATTCAAAAAATAATTATATTAAAGAAGATTAAAAATAAAGTTTGATATTTTAAAGAATTTTGTAGTATTTTTTTTTTATAAAAAGGCAGTAGTTTGTTTTTTAAAAATTAATTATCATTCCAAGGATAAAAGTAAATTTTATTTTTTTAAGAGGAACCATGTAATATATTTTTTTAAGTAATGCTTTTATTCGGTTATTTTTCAAAGAACAGAAGTGATATTTATTATTTTTTAAATATCATTTTTTTTTAAATACGATTTATATTATTGTTTAAAATATTAACGACTTCCTTATTAAAATCTTTGATTTTTTTTTTACTGGCAAAGCTTAATTTTTTTCATAATGTATTGAAAGGGTGGGTATTGATTTATCATTAAAAAAAAATTATAGATGGAAAACTATAATATTTATTAGAAGAGTTAAGTTTTTAAATAATTTGTTTCATTAAATAATCTATTTATTATAAATATGACACTGTTCCAAATTTATACAATTAATTATTATATTTATTTAAAATATTATAAAATGTAAGTTTTGAATTATTAAATTTAAGTGGTTACCATTTTTAATATTCTAAGAATAATGTTTTCCAATATATATAAGTTTATACTCATTGCAAAGGTTTGATTTGTGTTTTGAAATATTTGAATAAAAAATTATTTTTTGTCATTATATATATTTGTTTGTTAATTATAAATGATATTTTTTTAAATAAAAAATTATTTAAAAATAAATAAGTTGTTTTTAGAGAGATGAATATATAGAAGATCATGTATTAGTTATTTTAATTGATATTTATATTTATGTAATGGATTTTTTTAAGTTTTTAGAAAAAATCCTTGAATGGAGTGTCCGCTTGTATGCATGATAAGGTGGTGGTCATCAATCATGTGGTGCACAACACAAGATCATTGGGAACCCACCTATCTCCTCAAATCCTTCAACATGTCCTTACCTGTGTCACCCCAGTACACTCAACACAATTGATTTTTGTTTCTTCCAAAATAGATAGGACACATAGCCATGATGAAAGAGAATGTGTTAGGGACAGATATAAAGCCACTAGAAGGAAAAGACCCTCTAATGGAGGCTTTTCCGAAAGCCCTTATAAAAATAACTCAAAAATTCGTTTAGAGTGGAGGACACTAGCAGAGGATTTTAGCGGATGTTTTTTTACAGTGTTTTTATTAATACATAACACACCAATGCATTCTCTACTATGGATGCACCATTGCTATAAAAAATGGCTCATCGTGGTAGGGTTATTTAAAAATATATATATACTCTAGTGCGCTACTTAAATACTAACGCATCCGTGCACATTGTTTCTCTAAAAATGGTACACAATGGTAGGGTTATTTTTCAAAAGATATATTGTGGTCCACTACTTAAATATTGATGCACGAGTGCATCTAATAATCTAGTGCACCATAAGAGGGTTAAAAAAGAAAATTACCAGTTGTAAAATTCATTTTTACCCTTTTGAGTGTTTCACATCTCTCAAGCACCAGTGAAACTTTTTCCTCTCTACAGTGTCATGTCGTTGGTGCTTCCGTTGCTTGCCTTCCTTTCATCCATTGCTCAATGCATGCCTTTTGAATTTTCTCAAACAATAGACAAAAAAAAAAATTGGACTACGTGGCAACCATGCCTCCCCGAGGAGGAAATGTCTAGGCAATGTCTTTATTTCTTTATAACTTAAAATTTTAATGGATTAAAATTCATAATTCAGTTAAATTTCTAGTGTTTTAATTTTATTCTTTTTTCGAACAATGTGTTTGAGTCATTCGGCTCGCACTGTGGACGATCTGGCCTGAAAATTTAGTAGGTGCACCAAAACACCATGCCTAATTTTTTTCAACGACGCGTCTATAAAATCTAATGCACTGGTGCATTGGGTAAAATTTAATGCATTGGTGCCTAATTTTACTGATGCACCGCCTAAGATAATATAGGTGATTTTTCGTAATACATCAAAATAACGCACACCATGGTGTTACATTAAACGACGCACCACATAAATCAGATATATTATTTTATATGGTGTGTTGGTTAACTTACGCACCAATGCATTGATGATTACCCAATGTATGGCCTAAAAAAAAGGGAGCGTAAATGACAAAATACCGTAATTATCAATTTAAAAAAAATTATTGGTGTGATGTGTTACCTTTCCTGTAACACACGGGTGCATGTCAAGAAAGGCTACGCATCGCAGTAAGAAATATTTTAAAAATATTTTTATGGTGATTTAGGATTTTGAGTTTTTTATTATTTTAGGTAGTGTGTTGGTTAATCTTAATGCATCGATGTGGTAAGGTTATACAACGGACCGCATAAAATCATATAATAAATTTTATACGATTAGGTTTTGTTACATGTCTGCATCATAGACGATGCTCACAAGGAATATATACAACGTGGGAGGCGCTTGACTGGTTTTTGGGTGCATCGATGATGAAATTTACATATTTTTTTAAGAAAGACATTTTTCCATATTTATAAATAAATTTCTCATTAACTAATTTTTTTTATGTTTTATGTATGATGTTGATGTATTTTGCATGTTAATCATGCAGATACATCAACAGAGAGAGAAACAACAGTAGTAGCAACCCAAGGTTGACCTATATAATGTTGTACAGGATTGGGATGTGAGGGAGAGGGAGAAGGATTTGTACCCTCCCCTATTACTACAATGACTCAAGTACTCTTGAGGAATGCATGACTCCTTAAGTACTATCAAGACGCTACACCCATGAAGGGTTACCCTAGGTTTTTGGTTCATTTGATCCATCGATGGGATGTCTGTCAACAAGCTTTCTATGTTGGTCTTGATCAATGGTACCAACCCACTTAGGAGGATATATATTTTATCATTGGGTTATCCAGAAGAGGGGAGGATTTTCCCAGTTCCCTAATGTCCTAGTCAGTGTTGCAATAGAGAGTCAGTTGATGTACTCTCAGAGATATATTGTGGCTGATATACTTTCTCCAGCTAATTTTCATGTGTTTAATGGTGGACAACTACAAATATATTATTTCAGCACAGATGAGGTTAGGTGCCTCTCACTATTAGTGATGACCATTGCACACTTTACCAGTGATGGGCATCGCTTTAGTTTCACTCTTTTTTATTATGTTGATTCTTTGATATAGAGGCCACAATGAATTAGATGGTCGACCATTCTTTTGTGGCAGTTTTGTATAGATCTAGATAGATGTCATGTTATGATACATGGGAGGGTGAACTTCTCTCTTGCTTCAGAGTTGTTTTGTTTATTTTTTGAGAGGTTTCCAGAGACATGACCTACTTTTGTCCATGAGCCTTCTAGGCCCATGACTTAGGTGGAGATGCACATGTGGGGAAAGATGATTCCCAGGAGGGGCCAACCAGAGTTTCCGACCAGGATTTTCATTGACCCACAGGGGCTACTAGTGAGTGGGGTCGATCAGATGTTCGTGTTGGTACTATGTCCTTATGTGGGGTTGGATTTACGATGATGTACGAACATCCTCTTCACACCAGATGATTCACCGCATGTTAGAGGTAATATTAGTGTTTTGTTTAAATTAATCTAGTTTCATTTTATTGTCTTATTTAATTAGAATAAAATTAATTCTAACATGTTATTTGACTTGTTTTATTAATTTTTTTAGTGAAATTGTCTAATTATTGTTGTGTTGTATATATTTTGCAAATATTAGCACATTCCATAGCGACTTTAATCCTCTCCCACTAGATTCAGAAGAGGAGATGATTGAGGTTGCAGTGGGTTAGGGTCCTTTGGTGAAAATACCTGCCTTCATGCACTGTAGGCCATATACTAGATTCAGGTTGGAGTTGGGAGACCAAATTTGTGCACTTTCGGTTGAGGTGGGAGTATGCCCTGTGATGATGTGAGATAATAGGCAAGATCTTATTCTATTGGAGCTTTGGAGGGAGATGTTGCATGATATGATCTCTCTTCTGCATCATATTTTCGGAGCTACTAAGCTACTAGTAGCGAGGTGGTTTGTTGATGATACACACTCTTCCTCTAGTACATGTTCATATAGTACCCCATCAACTAATGAGGGTGGCCATGATCCTTCTCCACGTCCTCCTCCTCCTCCTACTTCACCTAACCCATATGAGCAGGAAACACCTATTCTTCCACCCCCTAATCTTCCACTTCCTTATGACCATCCATCATCTTCTACTATAGACCATGCCTCCACTATTGTTGTAGATATGATTATCACATTGGATGGACTAGATGTGTTATGGAAATTATTGTTCATGATATATATATATATATATATATATGTATATATATATATGGTGCAATTGTTTTGTTCATGTTGATGTAATTAATTTATATGTCGATGTTGATGTGTATATTATTAGGTCATGTTAAGATATGTTTGTTAAATTTTCTTTATATATATATATATATATATATATATATATTTATATATATATATATATATATATATATATATATATATGGTGCAATGTTTTTGTTCATGTTGATGTAATTAATTTATATGTTGATGTTGATGTGTACATTATTAGGTAATGCTATATATGTTTGTTAAATGTGATTGATAGATGTGTATGTTAAATGATTCTTGCTAGATGTGTGTGATAATGATGTTAGACAATGCTTGTGTTTTTTTAAATGTGATCACAATGATGATGTCGTGTGAGATTACTACATTTGTGTGCTACATAATTAATGTCATTTATATGTGCTAGAGTTATATATAATTAGATGATGTTAGAGAATTTATATGTGTATTTTAGATGATGTTTATGTTTGTTAGATGGTTATCATCATGATGCTTATTTTTATTAATTGATCTTTATTATACATTATGTATTGGTGAACTTATATCAAAATTTCTTATATGAAACTTAAAGACTTAATTTAAATAAAAAATGAAAAAGATATTTTTATAAATTACAAAGTTAAATATGGTTGAAACTATAATTGTAAAATTATCATAAACATTTTTATATTGCATAGATAGTTAATACATATTCATTTTAACTAAATTATTTTTCAAAAAACAAATTACATATGAATAAATGTTATTTTTCATTATACTATTTACTATTTTTTAATAGAGTCTTCTACACTAAAAAAATATATTATAAAAAGTTATGATCTACAACGATAAGCATTATATTGGCCCTAAAATTTTATGGATTCAAATCTTCCTATTGTTATTTTTGTCATTATTTCATAAGTTTATTTCTATCAAATTTTTAAATTACTTCATTAATTATGGTTTTAGTCAACACTAGGGACATAATTTAAATAATTCCAAAAGAAATGATAAAAGTATGTAAAATAACAAATACTTTAGTTAAAAACCAAATTATCACAAAAACCAAATTTATATAACATCATATAGTACTTGGATTAGTTATGAAAAAGATAACAAAAAGAGACAAAAACAATATAAATGAACTCTCTGTTGTCATCACCTTGATTATATTCCCCCCTTTGCATGATAACACTGTTGTTATCAAAAATATTTTTTGATCTAGGATCATGTCTTAATAGGAACCACCAATCCCTATCCAATACATCTAGGTAAAAAAAAAACTTGGTTGCATTGTTTTGGTAAAACATAAGGCTCCTTAGCTTCATCCCATCTTTCTAGAGTTGATATATATCAACCCACTATCATGATATTCCTTTACATTATTCCAATCAATTGTGTCTGACGAATTGCACCTAAAAATAACACATTGGAAAGAATATAAGTCCACTCGAATGATCTCATGTATCTTTCCAACGAAACTTAACTTCCCCCATATTAGGTTTTTATCTCGGTGGCTAGCACAACTGGATTGGTCGAAAACGAATTCCACTCCATAGTCTTGTGTCATGTGTCCATCATTAGAATCCTCTATGTGAAAATGATGTCCATATTCCCACATAGATGGGAACAAATGCACCTATAAAAAAGTGAAAAAATTAGAGTGTCATGTGTTTAATAACCCAACCAATAAAATATTAAATGTAGATGTTACAATTCAAAAGTGCATTGTGAAGTTAAAAATGTAGAAAAATAGATTATTATTGGGTTGTTGCACCCAATCCCTATGTTTAGTTCATCCTCTTCAGCATGTGGGTAACGACCAAAGGCACCATATTTCTCTCTGACTTTGTCAACAACCCAACTATTGAGTCATATCATTGGAATATTTTCTTTTAAATGATCATGATAAGGCATACTTCTACCATTCAATTGTCTGAATTATTTCCCGTCACTGTCCCATTTCCTCCTCTTATGTTTGTACAATGCAACTCATGACTCTGTTGCCTCCAAATTGTAAATAATGATTTTATTCATGGCATCAATTTCTGAATTTAATGATGTATATATTCATGAAATCAAACTGACATATAGTATGTATGATATCAAAATATACATTGTGAAGTTCAATGTGAATAGTTACTACGTAGAAACTTGATAAATGATAAGTCACTTACTCTTTATCATGCGTCTTTTTCCATTCGTTTGGAGAAGCTCCCCTTCTCTTTTGTCTTCATCATTTTCGTCGTCCCAAATCACTACACCTAGTGTGTTTTCAATCTGCTTGGTGTACTCACTGACATAATAGAAAGACTCATATGATATGTTCCCCTCTTCCTTAGACCCCCTGGGTTTTTCCCTTTGTCGAACAAATCCTTTCATTTTAATCATGTAACTCTTTAAGAATAACATCCAACGATAGGATACCACTCCGACTAATTCAGCCTCATCTACTAGGTGAATTAGAGGATGAACCTGGAAGTCCATGAAAGTTGTCTATAGTTCCTTCTCAAACATACAAACAATCTTAGCTATCTCTTGATGCCACAATGGAATGTTATCCATATGAATCTCCTTTGATGTGATCCAACATACAAATGCAAATAATTTAGATATGGCACATTGTAGTTCATGGGGGAATTCATGGTTCACACATTGAAACATAAGAAAAGGGTATTGAAACTATAAAGTAAACATATAAAAAATTAATTATGTTTTATCCCATGGCATAAAAATTTAAAAAAATAATAAAATCATGTTTTTGACATACGTACTTTTAGAAGGTTCAAATGGTCATGTGATTTCAACCCCAACAAATGTCATGCCACAATGAAGTTGTGTCGTAGCGTATACCCATATAAATAAGGCATGTTGACACCCAATCCATGGGACATAACCTCCTTCGAAATACCAAGAGGGACCAACCTCTCCTCTACTTCCTTGTCTTGGTCAATGTTTCTTTTTAGTTTTTGAAGAAAGAAGATATTTCCTAACAGCCAATGTCTCACTTTATTTTGATGATATTTTCCTCCATAAAGAAGATGAAACATTTATATATATATGCATGGGATATAGTAAGTGGGAAATCTTAAGATTCTCCCAATATGGGAGCTCATAAAAGACAGATTTCCATTTCATCCAAATGGGAAATTTCTCAACACAGTTACCGAAGAATTCTGGATCATCAAACATATGATCTCCATTTTCATTGAACATTTTTGTAATATCCTTCTCATTATCTGTCTCATATGCTCTAATACATTTTGTTGGTTTCATTATTGTAGGCCTTTGGGTTTTCTATGGTTTACCATTGAATTTGGATGTTTCTATTCTGTAAGGGTTTTTTTCTAGGAGGAATACCCTATATTAGTTGTACATTGGATTCCGTAGGTGGTTGGACCAACTAGCCCTCATATAAGGTCTAAAAAATTAACATCCATGAAACGATTTTGTTACAATACATGCAAAATTATTAATATATATAGAGCATGTTAGCATTGAATATCATATCAATCGCAGTGAATTAAATACGCCAAAAAATATTGTTGTGTATATAAACAAATAAATAAACATGTAATTTACTAGAGAAAAACCCTAAGTCTAGATAATCATGTCTAGTGTAAGGACATATTCGATACAATGAAAAACTCCTATTTTTTGTGATGGGTCTTGATACATTGTATACATGTATCCCTTCCCATAATTCCTTCAATTAGTCTACCAATGGTTGTAGGTAGACATCTATATTCTACACTTGTCTTCTATTAGGGACTATAAGAGCCAACATAAGATGTCCATTATTCCCATAAATCCATGGGGGGGTATTTCTATTGATCATTACTAGAGGACAAATAGAATAGTTGGTGTTTTGCAGGGAATATGGGTTGACGCCATCCATGGCTATTCTAGGTCGTAGACTTCGTACTTCATCCTTGAAATTTTCAGGTCATGTATCCTATATATGCTTCATGGATCTTTAATATGTTGGGATTCACATAACTCCTAACTCACTTCTGTGTGAGGCATTCCATCCCTTCAAAATACATAATTATTTGCAACGAAAGAGCCTTTGAATCCTTGGGATTATAGGCATGTGCCTCAATATCTTATGAGGAGGACCATGTAATTTAACATTTTTATTTTCTTTATGACATTTCAGACATATCTCATTGTATGCATATTCTCCTCTATATAGAATAAAATCATTCTGATGCAGACTCCCCTCTTTACTCTCCCACGGGGCTGCTCAAATTCCCGGTCAAGGATCGATTAATATTTCAGCTAAATTAGCTCCTTAAGATCTTACTGGTCTCTATATCAAACAAACATAGGCCCTTTTATCACCCTTAGGGTTTTCACGGTCATGATATGATCGTTACCGATTTTCCCGTCGATCGACGGTTCACAGAAATCGTGGGCTGCCAACATGCTCTCTCTTTATCAGAGACTTTCGTCCCTGCAATATGTAAAGTGATCACCCAAATATCCTTTAAATTGTGGTCATTGATCCCCTGTCCTGAAGAGATCAACAACATTGGAAAATAGTAGGCTACGAATTAGCACGTCCGCTAATTTTTCCTCCCCTTCCTCCAATGATTCCTCACTCTCGATTTTTTGTTCTCAGATTGATGGTTATTCATAGGTCCTTATTTCTTAGCACCCTATTCCAAATCTCGCACTGAAAGGCGCTAGCACCTTCCTCAGATGTGATTTTGGGTTGTGACCCAGGTCTTAACCTCTTGGCGCTTCACAACTTCAGGACCTTCAGACAAGACCATATCAATGGTCCTCATCCCCCTTCATGATCAATGATCAAGATCCACTTCGAGACTCTGTACTTCAGGAGTTCATCACGTTCGACCTCTAATTTTCCATAGAGTACTTTGTACCTGAAATTCTAGATCAGGCGCCATGCATCCACCTCAAATCAATGACTCTAGTCCACTTTGGAACTTTGGACTTTGAAAGTCTCAACTTTCCCTGCTCACTTCCTCCCAAAATGCATTCACCTGGAATTAAAGATCTTTCGACGCGTGTCCTCCCACTGAATGAAGACTACGATTGAATTCAACTCCTCAGGCTTTGGGAATTTAAACTTTCCACCTTCGCTTCCTCCCGAAGCACTTCCACCCGAAGTACATGATCTTTCGATGTGTGTCCTTCTGGGTTTGATGACCATGATCCACTTCGACTCTTCGAGGTTCGGGGGTTTCAATCTCCTGCACACTTGTTCCTCCCAGAGTGGTTTCACACGAAGATAACATATTTCCACCATGCATCCATATAGATCTGACGATCCAGATATTCTCCGTCGATGTCGAATTCCTTTCAGAGTGTTAAGCCTCCGATATACCGGATCTCTCACCACGTGCTATTTAGAATAGACAGTTGTGATCTTCTTTGGCCTTCGGGACTTCATGCGTTTGTCACACTCCACACTTGATATCCTCCGAAGTGAATTTTACCAAAGTGTGAGATCTATCAACAAATATTTCTTGGGAACCAACGACCCAGATATACTTCGACCTTTGTCTCTTCGATGATTTCTCTTTCTTATTGTCCACAAAACTCCCAAAGTGATTTCGCTCTGGAGTTGCGGATCTTACGCCATCTGTCCCTCTCGATGATGGGGGGTCCCTGGCCTCTTCAGGACTTCGGAGAATCCTTACTCCTATGTGCATGAAAATACTTAAAACTCGTGCACTTGCCCAAATCCCATGATCTGAAATGATCACGTTCCCTCCTGGATGGATCTTAGTCAATGACTCATGAAACCTTCACAGTTTCGCTCCCTTCAAAAATTTCTCCCCTCTATCTCTCTTGAGATTTATCTCTCGGACCCTTTGACTCCTTAGAGGTCTTACTCCGCCAGTTAGTCAAACTTCCAATCTGTGCGCTCCTTGCATTAGATTCCTACTCAAGACTTAACTTCTTGCGGTTGACTGTGAACACCTTGCAGTAATCCATTTGCATTATTTTCAATGGAAGTTTCACGCTATCTCTTTTGAGATTCTGAGTCAAAAAAGACTCCTTCAATGCACTCCTTGTTGACTATATGCACACCTTTCATGAAATCAATGAAGAGAATTGATTTGAATATTATCCCAATACTTCACAGTATCATATATTCAACGACATACCTCATTCATTCGTGCAAACATAAAATAACAAAGAAACTGCAAACAGTACCAACAACATGCATTGGGTCAATATCCCTCTGTTATATTCCTTCAATTGTAAATGGCTACATCCTGATAAAAACAACTTACATACAGTAACAACTATCTCCTACTAATATGAAACTAACCTTATTCATGTATACAAAGTGCCTACTTATGCAAGAGGTCCCCTCAGGTTTCCTCCAACTACCTACCTGATCGAAATTAAATTCTATAGCTACTTAATTCCTATTACATAAACGCATGTGACAGAAAATTGAAGGAGAATCTTTAGATCCACAACAAAATCAAATAACTAAAAGATCATCTGATCTATTTTGGTTTTGACGTGATCGTTCAACATACTTCGATTAAATTCTTTGATTCATCTTTTACTCAGACGTTCTATGAGATATTCCATCTTTCAAAATTTAAAAGTTTACTTAAAAGGCGTGCTAAGCACTATGTTGTCATCCCATGTGGATGTGGTTGGTGATGCTCTTGCATCATACTCCTCTGGGCAGAAAAATCATGGACTCATGTTCATGAGCTCCTAGACTAACCTTCCATCCTTTTGGACATTAGTTTCACTTACCCAATTGGAATATTCTAACGGGTGTCCCTTCCACTTGATCAAATATTCAAAATAGGTCTTCCTCCTGGTCTTCTTGCCAATTCTTTGATGAATGATATTCTCCATCTATGGCTTTTCTACTACAGGCATCTGCTTCTCCCATTGAATTTTATCTTGATATTTTGATCTCTCTACGTCATCTTCCCTATAAGGATACAGGTATGAAACATTGAATATGGGTGATATTCCCACATCGTCTGGTAGCTCTATCTCATAAGCATTGTTACCAAATTTTCTTAGGATCCTACATTGTCCAATCTTCTTCAAGTTCATCTTGTTATATCTTCCTCTTGGTAGCCTTTCCTTCCTCAAGTGTGTGAATACTTGATATTGCAATTAAAATTGAAGTTCTCTTATGTGATGATAAAATCTATGTTTATACTCTGCATTGTTGTTTTTCAACTACTCCCTGATCTAATTATGAAGCTTCTACATTTTTGCAGTGAAGTCTCCTGCACCAGCACTTCTCAATTCACTCTTCTCCATGTCTCTCAACTCTAATACCCCTCTTGGCATCATCCCATAGAAAATTTGGAATGGGATTTTTCCTGTACTTCTGTTTGGTGAGTTATTATATGCAAACTTTGCTTGTGACATAATTTGATCCCACTAGCTATGATGTTCAGTGGCCAAAATTCTCAGAACATTTCCTAAACTCCCATTTACCACCTCAATATTTCCATGTGTATGAGGGTGATATGCTAAACTAAAAGATATTTATGTCCCCAGCTTCTTCCATAATTTTCTCCAAAAATTACCAACAAATTTAGTGTCTCTATCTGAGACAATGCTCCTGGGAAATCCATGAAGTCAACAACTTCCTTGAAAAACAAAATCACAACATGTGTTGCATCACTAGTCTTATGGAATGGGATAAAGTGTGTCATATCTGAGAAACTATCAACCATGAAAAATATGGAATCACTCCTCCTATTGTTTCTTGGCAATCCCAACATAAAATCCATGCTTATTGCATCCCAAGGCCTTTCTGGAATAGGCAATGGTTGATACAATGCAGTGTTTTATTTATTTCCTTTTGCATACTAGAAAATATTACATCTGTTCACAAACCTCTTGACATCTTCTCTCATTCTTGGCCAATATTATGAATTTTTCAATTGTGCAAACGTCTTGTCATGGCCGAAATGTCCTGCTAGACCTCCACTGTGTTTTTCATTCAACATATTTTCCCTCATCGAGCAGCTTGGTATGCATAATTGGAAACCTTTAAAAAACAATCCATCTTGGATCATGTAATATGTCCACTGGATTATGTATCTGAGCACAGGAGTTTTCCTTAAAATATGGATCATCACAATGCATATCCTTAAGGTGTTGAAACCCTAAGGGCTTGACCTGAAATTACAACATAATTAGACATCTCCTACTCAATTCATCAACAAATTTGTTAGCATTACCAAAAATATGTTTAATGACAAAATTGAAATTTTTCATAAACTCTATCCACTTAGCATTTCTCTGGTTTAACTTCTCCTGTTTGGTTATGAATTTTAAAGCTTGGTTCTCGCTATACAAAACAAATTCCTTTGGAACAAGGTAGTACCTCCATTTCTTCAAGTCTTGAATTATGGCATAAAATTATTTGTCATATCTGGAGTCCTTTCCCTTAGTCTTATTCATCTTCTAACTGAAACATGAAGCATGCCTATTTTCTTGGCTCAAAACCTCTCTAATCGCAACTCCACTCGCATCACACCTTACCTAAAATGTTTTCCCAAAATTTGGCAAGACCAAAATTGGTCATTCTGTTATCTTCTCCTTCAATATATTGAAACTTTTCTCAGCTTATTCTATCCATTTAAAAGACTTGCATCTCTTCTTCACTATATCCATCATCGGTGCACAAATTCAATAGAAGTTTCTAATGAACTTCCTATAAAAACTTGTTAGTCCATGGAATCTTCTCACTTCAAACATACTCCTTGGGGATGTTCATTCTTTGATTTATATGACCTTCTCAGGATCCATCTTCAATTCATTTTAAGAGGTCACAAAACCCAAGTAAATGAGTTATGTCTTCATAAAAGAGTACTTCTTAAGATCTATCAACAACTTCTCCTGATGTAGTATCCTCATCACTAATGTCAAATGTCACAAATGCTCATCTTTAGTTTTACTGAAGACCAATATATCATCTAGATATACAATCACAAAATTACCAATTAAATCCTTCAATACTTCATTCATCAGTCTCATAAAAGTACTTGGGGATTTTTTTAAGGCAAATGGCATAACAATCCACTCATACAACCCCTAATTTGTCTTAAAGGTTTTATTCCACTCATCACCTTCTCTCATTCTTATTTGGTGATATCCACTTTTCAAATCTATCGTTGAAAAACAATTTGATCCACTTAAGTAATCCATTAAGTCATCCATCCCAGGAAAAGGAAATTTGTACATGATGGTGATCTTCTTTATGGCTCTTGAATCTGTACACATTCTCCATCCTCCTTCCTTATTTGGACTCAACACAGTTGGTGCTGCACAAGGAATCAAGATTTCTCTAACCAAACCCTTGTCTAATAATTCTTGGACTTGTTTCTTTACCTCCTCATTCTCTTAAGGTGTCAATCTATATGTTTCTTTGTTTGGAATACTTTCTCCTGGTATCAAGTCAATATGATGGTTGATGCTTCTGATAAGTGGCAATGAGTTAGGAAACTCATCCACTACTATGTCATCAAAATTCTCCAACAACTCCTGAACTTCTTCAGACAAATCATCCATAGAAGTACTTGCAAGGACCACTCTGGGTTTCCTCACCAGAACAAACTGCATCTCCTATTCCTTTTGAAATTCACTCAGGAGTTCCTTTCCACTCATGAGAAGTATGCTTGTGTTTTCTTATTATTTTACTTTGTTCTCTTCTATTGGCAACAACATGTGTTTCCTACCATTCGTTTCCAAAGTGTAAGTGTTCTTTATCCCATCATGAATAAAATTCCTGTCAAACTTCCATGTTCTTCCCAATAAAACATGAAATACATCCATGGGAATTGCATCACACAAAATCTCATTTCTATATCCACCTATTTTAAATTCAACAAGGCATTATTTAGTTACCATTACTTGTTGTCCTTTTTGAAACCATGAGACCTTATATGGATTTGGATGTCTAGTTGTCTCCAACTCCAATGTCTCCACCATCTATGTGGATACTATATTATCAATGCTCACACTGTCAATTATCACCTTACATACTATGTCTTTAGTCTTGCAAGTTGTCCTGAAGAAACTGTTCCTCTGCACTAGTTTTTCAACCTCTGGTTCTAGCTTCAAGAGAACCTTCCTCTACACCTCCTATAGTTTTCCATCCTTTTCATATTTTGCTTCAATATTCCTTTTATGTTCTTCTCAAATGTGAGCTTCATCTCCTCTTTCTTTCTTTTTCTTGGGACATTCCTAAGACTTTTGTCCTAGTTTTCCACAGGTATAAAATATTATCTCTCCTCCTCTACTTCTTCCTCTTTCTATGGAAAAATTATTTCATCCACTAGGTTGTCTCCATTTGGAGCTTACTCCTATTTCTGAGTGACTATGGGTTTTATAATCCTCACCCTTGGTCTTATGTGCCTTATCATGGGCAAATCCTTTACCTCTATTCGTGATTCTACCTTTTCCTCCTTGGATTTGTTTTCTGGCCAACTTCTCCTCTGCTTTCAATGCATATGTATATGCCTCCTCTACTATCCTAACCGACATCATGTTGATTTCATCTAGGATTTCATATCTCAGGCCATTTATGTACTTGGCAACTTTCTCTTCATATCTCTCCCTCTTTCCAATCCTGATGTTTAGCTTGTAAAACTCTTCTCTTTACTCGTTCACTGGCATTCCCTTTTGTCTCAGGTCCTGCATCCTCCTGAAAATATTTATATGATAATCCTTGGGCATGAAATTAGCCTTCAACTTGGCTACCATTATATCCCAACTCTTAATCCTTTTATTATCTTTTCTTCATATGTCATCCTATAGTTCGTCTCACCTTAATGTTGCATGTCCTTTCAGTCTTGTGATGACATGTATCACCTTATTGTCCTCAATGACATATTCATTATCAAAATAATTTTCCATGGAACTTATCCAATCCAGCAAATCTTCATCTTCCCAACTTCCTTCATACATTGGGATGTTTATATTTTCCCTATCTCCCAACTTCACAAAAACTTTTAGTAAGCATTCCTCGGAAGCATATCCCCATGCAAATTCTTCAAACTCTATCTCTTCACTTTCTACATCAATGCTGTCTCTAGTGTCAGGTGCTCTCCTCTGCGATGCTTCCATCGCTTCCAACCTTGAACGCAGTTCCCTCATTTCCCTTTCGATAGCTCGATTGAATACAGGAGACTGCACGCATCTACTCAGTGACATTTTGATGACTAGTTCTCACACACATAGTACAACTTTGAGTTCTTTTAGGTTCTGATACCATTTGACGCAGACCCCTCCTTTACTCTCCCACGGGGCTTCTCGACCTCCCGATCAAGGATCGATTAATATTTTAGTTAGATTATCTCCTCGAGACCTTACTGGTCTCAATCTCAATAAAACATAGGCCCTGTTATCACCCTCGGGGATTTCACAATCACGATCTGATTGTTACCGATTTTCCCATCAATCAACGATTCACAGAAATTGCGAGCTACCAACATGCTCTCTCTTTATCAGAGACTTCCATCCCCACAATCTGTAAAGTTCTCAACCAAATCTTGTTTAAATCATTGTTTTTGATCCCTTGTCCCGACGAGATCAACGATGTTGGAAAATAGAGGGCTGCAAACTAACACATTCGCCAGTTCTTCCTCCTCTTTTCACAATGATTCGTCATCAATGATTTATCATTCTCAGATCGATGGTTATCAGCGAATCCTAATTTCTTATCACCCTATTCCAAATTGTATACTGACAGGAGCTAGCTCCTTCCTTGCCTATGACCTTGGGCTCTAATCCAAGGCTTAACCTCTTGGTGCTTCACAACTTTGGGACCTTCAACCAAGACCAGATCAATGGTCCTCATCCTCCTTCATGATCAACGATCGAGATCCACTTTGGGACTCTGAACTTTGGGCGTTCGGCACTTCAGACCTCCTATTTTCCCTGGAGTACTTTGTACCTGAATTTCTAGATCAGGTGCCATGCGTTCACCTCAAATTAATGACTCTAGTCCACTTTAGGACTTTGGCCTTTGAAAGTCTCAACCTTCCTCACTCGCTTCCTCCTAGAATGCTTTCACCGAGAGGTCACAATCTGTCAATGCATTTCTTCCCACCGATCGATGAATATGATTGACTTCGTCTCTTCACACTTTGGGAGTTTCAAGTTTCCACCTTCACTTTCTCCTGAAGCACTTCCACCTGAAGTACATGATATTTTCACATGAGTCCTTATGGATCTGACGACCATGATCCACTTTGACTCTTTGGGGTTCAGGATTTTCAAACTCCTGCACACTCATTCCTTCCACAGTGGTTTCATCCAAAGATGATGGATTTCTGCCACGGGTCCCTCTGGATCTCACGGTCAAGATCTTCTACTCCTACGTCGACTTCCTTTAGGAGCATTGAGCCTCCAATATTTCGGATCTCTTGCCATGTTCTCTCCGCAACCAATGATTGTTATCTTCTTTGTCCCTTGGGACTTCGAGAGTTTGACACACTCCACACTCGCGATCCTATGAAGTGAATTTTCCCGAAGTCTCAGATCTATCGACATGTATCTCCTAGAAACCAATGTCCTGGATATACTTTGGCCTTTGGCTCTTCAACGATTTATCTCTCTCCTTATCCACAAAACTACCAAAGTGCTTTTGATATGAAGTTGTGGATCTTATGCCACCTATCCCTATGGATGATGGATATTCCCTGGCCTCTTCAGGACTTTGACGAATCCTTGCTCCTATGTGCATGCAGAGAATTAAAATTCATGCGCTTTTCCCAGATCTAATGATCTACAATGATCACATTCCCTCCTAGATGGATCTTAGATGATGACTTGTGAAACCTTCAGAGCTTCACTCCCTTTGAATATTTCTCCCTACTATCTCTCTTGAGATTTATCTCTCAGACCCTTTGAATCCTCAGAGGGCTTAGTCTGAAACTTAGTCGAACTTCCAATCTATGCACTCCCTGCAACATATTCCTATGCAAGACTTAACTTCTTGCGGGCGACTGTGCACACCTTGCAACAATCCATTTTCACTCTTTGCAATGGAAGTTTCATGTTATCTCTTCTAAGCTTCTGATTCGAAACAAACTCCGTCGACACACTCCTTGTGAACTATGTGCACACCTTGCATGAAATCAATGAAGAGAAACGATTTGAAACTTATCCCAATACTTCTCAGTATCATATATTTAACTACATAACTCATTCATTCATGAAAACAATAAATAACAGAGAAACTACAAACAATAGCAACACCAGGCATTGGGTCAATATCCCTCTGTTATATTCATTCAAATGTAAATAGATATAGGATGATAAAACCAACCTACATACAGTAACAACTATTTCCTACTAATATGCATCTAACCTTATTCAGGTATACAAATCACCTACTTATACAAAAGGTCCTCTCGAGGTTCCTCCAACTACCTACCTGATCGAAATTAAATTCTACAACTACTAAAGTCCTATTACATAAACATCTATGACAGAAAATTTAAGGTGAATCTTCAGATACCTGTCAAAATGAACTAACTAAAGCACGATATGATCTCTTCTAGACGTGATCGTTCAACCTCCTCCCATTAACTTCTCTCATTCATTTTTTACTCAGAATTTCTCTAAGATACACCACTTTCAAAATTTAAAATTTTAGTCAAAAGGAGCACTAAGCATTGTATTGTCATCTCATGTGTCTTTGGTTGATGATGCTCCTGCATAACATTCTGACATTCATGATATGATGTGTACTCAACACCCAACATTTTCAACATCTTCTTTGCCTCTTTGCATGTACCGGGAAAGACATTATCACTCGGAAGAACCTTATCTTTGAATAACCAACAGTTAGTGGGGAATATAAATGTACAATTCCATTTAACATTCATAAAATCGACCATTTTTAATGTTGATTGTGTGACAATATTTCTCAAAATATAAGGTACTTGATGGTCAATTACCTCAATATTCCTAACAAACATGCATTTGACATGCCAAACTTTACTTTCAAGCTGTACAATAATTTTTTTGTCCCCAATTGGATATAATTTGACCAGAGAGGTCAAAAGAGAGGGGTGGTGGAAGCATATTTGAGGATTTTGAAAAAAGTACCAGTGATATGAGCATCATCCCCTAGCTCATCATTCTAGAATTCATCTAACAACATTGTTTGCATGGTAGTCGTATCCCGTAAATAATCATCCATATCAACTTATATTTGATTAACTCCATTTGCAACTTGTGAAGAACTACTATTGTTGTAGTCATTCCTAATTAGTCAATATGGATGTAGTGGGAATTCAATAGGTGGTTGATTCAACCATTCTTGGTATGCTTCCTCACCGAGTTGTTCTCTTATTGCATCCTTCTCTCCATTTGGCATTGTAGTGGGGTGCAACGGAAGACGATAGGTAGGTCTCTCATCATCATAATCCTAATTTCAAAAATATTGAACATTAGTTCATCGATGATATTAGTAAGCACAATGCAATTGGTTTGTTCAAATTACATTATACCAAACAATTATTACCATCGCTGACCTAGGATTACCGCTGGAAGATGGTATGTGACAATTGTCAGAGTAAAGAGGTTGTCAATTTTCATCTACCAACAACTTGCAGTATGTTACTCTTGATAAGATCTTTCGACATTTTTTAACTTGTGGAATATTTTTTGCATCTGAAATTGATTTTGAATCATGATCTTGCAAACTTGGATACATTTTTATTCAGTTTGACATGGACAAAAAAGTAAATTCAATTAGATAAGAGAAATATAAATAAAATTTGAACTTACTGGAGATGAAAAGGGAGAATTCTGTGATAGACTTTGAGCAATATGGAATAGGTAGGAATTTGAATAATTATCCATTTGATATTATAAGTGCTTCTCCATCCATTTGAGAAAAATCAACAATATTTTTTTAAGAATAAGGCGAATTTAAGCGGAAAATGTATAGTATGAAGTATTGCAAGTCATGTGGATGCATCCTAAAAGATCATTTAATATGAATATATAATTTATGTGAAAATAAAATTATGCCATGCTTATTTAAACAAAATGAACCGGTGCATCTATAATAATATAAAGCACTGGGATGTTTAATTACTAAGTGCACCGGTTCTCAAGATTTCAAATAAATAAAAAATAACTATATGATATCGGTGCTCCAAAAACAAAAGCGCACCTGTTGTTTGTATAAACAAGCACCGATGTATTATATCAATAAACACACCATTGTTTCAAAAAACTTAAAAAAAGAACCCGACTTTGTTTTTCTACAATTGAAAAATGAGCAGGAATTTATTTTTAGTAAATCTAATTTCATAAATTCCTTTAAATAGTAAGTATCTATTCACTTTTTCATTATTTGGCCAAAATTTACAAGGGAGATATTTGTAAGAGAAACATATTGGTGAGCATTGTGGAGCAACGGAATACTAGGGAACAACAAATTATTCAGAAGATCAGAATTTGAAGGGTATGGTGATTCAATCAAAACCCTTTTCATAAATTCCTTTAGATAGTATTAAGTTATTAACTATTTCATTATTTTTCCTAAATTTATAAGGGATATATTTGCAAGAGAGAGATACCGGGGAGAACTGTGGAGCAACATAATACTTTGGAACAACAAAATTATTCAGAAGATAATAATTTGAAAGGTACGGTGATTCACTCAAAACCTTTTTGGAGAAACCAAATTATCTAGAAGATCAGAATTTGAAGGGTATCGTGATTCAGTCAAAACCATTTTGGAACAACAAAATTATTCTGAAGGTCATAATTTGAAGATCACAATTAGGGGTTTTAATTTTAGGCATTTTATATTTAATGGGTTAGTGTTTCTATATATAAGGCATTGGGCGTGTGATGCAAGGGGACCACGTATTGAATCGGATCCAAACCCTGTCGACCCTATCACATATTTTTTCTAAAATGACTTCTAGTTATCGATGGATTGATTTGACTATAACACACAAGTGCACTTACTAATAAAGTGCACCGGAAATGTTGTAACATAATGTTTTTTCTTAAATTCCTTCAGTGTAATAATTTTTGGTTATTTTTTTCATTCATGGTATTTTTTTTGTTTTCATTTTTTACTCTAAGTGTGGTGTTGTTATCGATACATATCACATTGTTGTAATTGAAATTATTTTTTAAAAAATAAATTTTTCATGTCATTGTGTTTCCTATATCGAATCAACTGGTGCTTTCATATTATTAAAGCGCATCGAAAACCATATATATATATATATATATATATAGCTGAAAATTATGTGATTTATTGATAAAATATACTTAATATCTTATGTATTGAATGGTACAAGTTGTATATTTATAAAAGTGTGTGAGAATAGTTCAAGCAAAAAAAATTCTAATGGCACAATGATAGGACATAAACAAAAAGACAAGTTATTGGTAAATTCTATACAAAATTAATATGTTTGCACTATATGTAAGTTTAACTAATATGTACTGCAAAGTGTGTATCATGAAGAGCCAGAAAATGAGGAAGAACGATAAGATTCTTTGTGATCCAAGTGCATAAGAGCGTAAAATCTTGATGCAAAAATTGCAAAAGGATGAAACAAGTGAATGAAAAAATACTATTCAATATGAGTTCTTTTTTGAATTTTAATTAATAATAGACTTAACAATATTAGATAACATGTTTCAAATAATATATTAATTAACATATGTTCAATGTTTTGCAAGGACCAACAATAAAGGAAAGGAATGTCATCCTAAGAAAATAAAAATTATAGACGATGTAAATGATGATTAATTGGCCCTTAGCTCATCTCGAGTGGTGTTGGAGGTTAATGAAAGGAGGAAAAACTTTTACAAAACTATAGGGATATAGTGGAAAGAACATATATGAAACAACCTCCTCGTTACGACAACAACTCTGATAACAGGTGAATTTTTTTTATTTTTTTTAAAGTGTGTGCGCACATGTAAAAAGGAAACAGACACACTTGACTCTACATCACCACCCGGCGACTAAGAAGACGCAACCACGATGATCACAACAAGAATACATAAGGCACACAACAAGTAACTGCAAGCATTAAACGACCATAGATATAAGGCGCACAACAAGTAACTGCAAGCATTAAACGATATACTGAGTTATGTACAGTACGAACACAAATGGAAGAATACATAGTAGTAGATTTTACTATTTTTGCACAGGAAAGAAGGACGTTTAATATTAGTTATCTGCTCCAGAGAGAGAGAATGACATATAGGCTCTTGGCCGACTGCTCAGCCAGAAACTAGTAATCTCTGTCAGGAGGTTGCAGTGGTGGGAACTCTGCCTTTAAAGAGCCCGAGACTATCGATACGACCTTAGAGGTGTGTCGCAAGAGTGGAAACCCTACCTTTAAAGGGCCCGAGACTCTTGATACGACACTAGATTCTTTACACAGAAAAATAATCACACACACAAACTTATATACAAAGCGACTAGCTTTATCAGATCGAAGAGTCTGATATCATACAACTGTGGGTTTGGACAATTCCAATTATAGTACTAACCCTAAAATTAATTAACAATCTCAATACATCAGGTATATGTTACATATACCATAAAATTACAATAACATTATCGACAACAACATCCCATTTTATATTGGCATAACCTTTAGCATTAACATTAAACATTTCAGTACATAATCATTACCATAAAACAGTGATAACCTTAGCATTAACAATGCCATAAGCACACCTTCCACATTACATTACGTCGATCATTACCCCAAGCATTAACAATAACTTAAACCTTATATTATATTAGTTTTATCATGAACAATAATAGCTTGAAGGTTAGCATTACCCTCGATATTGGCTTCCACCATAACATTCATTGCAGCTCAAATTAATCCACATAAATCCAATTAGTATATAGTTACCCCACCATAAAATTTCAAAACATAAAACATCCCATTTTATAATACACGAACATTAACCTTACCCTAAGCATTTAACATGAAGCATTACATTGCATGATTCTTCCATTGCACACAAGTCTCATTCATGAGGCAACATGTCATTCAATTCTTAAATAATCATGGGCGCCAGAATAAGTAAGTTTAAGCCATCATTAGAAATAACTATATAAACACTAAATATCTAGATCCACCATCTACTACATAAATCCTCAATGCGTAAAAACTAAATCTATGTCAATCATTCACTACATACTAACCACTGCTCAAGTAGCGATAACTAAACCATCCGTATTGCATTCATAAGGCCATAAGGTGCCATCTAAAACAACCCTAAATATACATCAATAAGCCAGTCGAAACTTCGCCAAGGTTAATATGTAAGTAACATCAACTGTAGGCTAACTAGCTTGGCTAAAATTTAAAAGGGAGAGCCATTAGCAATTGGACACTAAATGCAACCAGTTTTAGCAAGGTTAACTGCAACCCATCCTTAATCCAATGTTCCTTCCAACTAGTCATTACTCTTGATGACCACATTAACATTGACATTACTAGGAATATTAGCATTAAGATAGGTTTAGGATACTTCATAAGTGTGAACTCCATGTTGAAGACTAAAGGAATTAAAAACTCCCTCAACTTATCACAACATTGAAATGTTTTAAATTGATTATAAAATATTTTTAAAGTAAACGTTGAAATATTTTAATTATGGTATAGATCCAAAATGTTTTTATTATTAATAATTTTTAAATACCATGTATTGACTCTACTTAAACATAAAATTAATCACAAATCTTCTTTATACCAGATCGAAAATAATACCTCTTATCCCAATGAACGGATAAATCAATGAATGGATAAATTAATAGTTAATGTAAATAAATCAAAAGAATATTTAAAATTACATATCAATTTTATGTAAAATCGCTAAAAATCAAATGATTCTTATCAGGTGATAGTACTTCAAAAAGGTTATGTGGAGCATATTTAAAGGTTGATCCCAACAATAAATTCCTAAAGCCTATTCCGCAGTGCTTCTAAATTTAAATTCTTATACAAGGATTTCCAGGCAGATAATGAGTAAAATACAAGTAAAATATTGTAGTGTACCTTTTTTCTTACCAAGGCTTTTAACGCACTATGTAACAATCTGTACACACTTTTCACATAACACATACAGTCTAGTATATACTCCACATGCATTTAAACAAGTAAACGCATTCTACATAGAGTATTCAGATGAATTATTGCCATAATTAACAATCAATAGCACTTCATACTAATTCATATACACAGTGGAAAACATGATAATATATACAACACAGTCATGCCAAAATGTGATAAGAACATAGTTAGATACTTATCTTGTAACAATGGTGAAATCCACCAACCAAGTGCAGTCCTTCCACAAACCTCCCAATCGTAGACCGCACTTCTCCTCAACTCAACAGTGGGTCACCCCTGAGCTGGGACTGAGCTCCACCCCAGGGCAAGGAATCCAGACTCAGGCTGAGGTTACAGGGAATTCGGTCACACACAACCACCAGGAAGAATGCTCTCCCAGGAATCTCCCACGCTCACTGCCCACATACCCTCATTCCCCACATGCCTGTTCAACCCCAGGAGAGTGCACCTTCTCTGTCACCTGGACAGTCCTTCGGCTGCCAGTCTCCTTTACCTTGGGTTATAGGAACAGATCGGACCAGAAGTCTCTAGTTCTGTGGCAGCTACAGGGTTCCTTCCAAGAGCTCTCTCCTTCCCCTGCGCACTCTCTCACCTAGAGGGAGTCGCTCACAGTCCAACAAGCCTCACACAGTCCAGAACTATGTGCCACAACAAACACAGGGAAGATGGACACAGGCTTCCCAAGAACCAGTTCAACAGTCACAGGATGTTCTCATGGTCAAGATTTCAGAATAGGGCTCCACGCACTAGCTCGATCAATTTTTCCTGGGAAAACAGAGACTCTTCCCCGAAATTGACATGGACATTTCGTTCAGGGAACACACACACTGGTTTTCTCTCATAGACAGACTCCATGACTCTGGACAAGGGTAAACACACATTCTTCAACACCCAACACAGGCTTCCTCTCTGTAACAGACATACAAGAGGTCCCTTCCAGACTAGCTCATATGACTCCTACTCATGGCAGTCAGGTAGAATGGAAAATGCCAGAGATTTCCCCCCACGGCTGTTCCTTTCTGTTTTATTTGCATGCGTCAGGGTGGAAATTTGTCACCCTGGGAACTGCATGCGTTCCACCAGCATGCGTTCCTCCCACCACTTGGGAAATCACGTGTCCTTCGAAAAGGACTTAGGATAAAAACATATGATGCACATATCTTTTGAAATAATATTAAAATATTATTTCTAGGTTTAAGCCCCCTAGGCTTAGCCCATAGGCTCAACACTTAGCCCCTTTCCCACCTTCCAGCCCCTAATTCCTTGCCCACTCTGTGGACGCTCAGTCCCCCTTCACTCATTCATCGTGGTCGGTCTGCACCTGGCGATGTTTATATTGTATTGATTATTCTGCATACATACAAGTACAACAACAGGCTCCTAGCCTTCAACACTTAGGCTCCCTGACCTAACAAACACATAAGCCTACAACTTATAGGAACTTGGCTCACTAGCCTATAACACATATGTACAATTCGTTTCATACATCAGATTTATAAAGGCTCGGCCTTGGGGACATTACAAATATAAGTATGGGGTCGACGGTGAATTGAAGTGGCACATTCTTTTCTCTGTTCATGGATATTCAGGCCCACAGTTTATAAAAAAAACACAGAAATATTTAAATGCCCATAGAAATATAAAGACGCCCAGGGTAATATAAAAACGCCCATAGTGATGTAAATACGCCCACAACAATGTAAAGATGCCCACGGAAATGTAAAAACGCCCAGGGTAATATAAAAATGCCACAGTGATGTAAATACGCCCACAACAATATAACAACGCCCAGGGTAATATAAAAACGCCCGCAGTGATGTAAATATGCCCACAACAATGTAAAGATACCCACGACAATGTAAAAACTCCCAGGGTAATACAAAAATGCCCACAGTGATGTAAATATGCCCAGAACAATATAAAAATGTCCAGGGTAATATAAAAACGCCCACAGTGATATAAATACACCCAGAACAATATAAAAACGCCCAAGGTAATATAAAAACGCCCACAGTGATGTAAATACGCCGACAACAATGTAAAGATGCCCACAGCAATGTAAAAATGCCCAAGGTAATATAAAAATGCCCACAGTGATGTAAATACGCCCAGAACAATACAAAAATGCCTAGGGTAATATAAAAACGCCCACAGTGATGTAAATACACCCAAAACAATATAAAAACGCCCAGGGTAATATAAAAACGCCCCTGCAATATGTAATTATAGCCAGAGTGATATAAAACGCCCCCATTCATATTAAAAACGCTCACTGAAATATAAAAACGCACACTGTAATACATAATTTCCCACAGTGATACGAACACAGTCATAAACGCAGGAAACGGTAGGTAAAACGCAGGATTAAGTGGTTGAAATTCGTATGGGTATCCTCCACATATTGGAGAGATATACAACAGAATAAAATGCAGAGTTAGATTTATCTCTTTCAAGCAAAAAAAACGTAGACAACAAAAACACAAGGCACAGTAGGAGATCGCAGAGATCCAAGGAAGGTCGGCAATGCCGAGATCATAAAGTTCTTTTATCTAAAACCAACATGCAACAACATAGTAAGAAGAATTATTTTTATAACTGTCACACAATTACGATCGCCAAAGAGCACAGCAAGAAAACCAATTAATCCAATGAGAACCCAAGTAGATTGACATTTAGTATTTTTCATCTCCCAATGCCAATACAAAAATGATGATAACAATAAGAGAGGGATAAGGTCCTAATACATTCTATCATAAAAATGAAAAACATACCATTGCCTTAACTCCCGGTTCGAATGATGACCGCGCGCTTCGTGTCACTCCTTCTCCATGCCGCTCCTACTCGCCGACCATCGAGACTACACCGGTACCTCCCAGCCAATCGCTAGGGGTACTATTCTTCCCCCTTAGCCCCCCGAGCCACAAAGGGGCCACACACAATCCAGATGGTCCGTCTAGCTTCCCAGCTCGCCTCGCAAGGCCGAGCTACCAATCCTATCCAAGCTGGAAAATCCCAACTCTCCACAAGTAATCAATCAAGTCACAATTTCGGCAGCGTAACGTTATGCTAACAGCCAATTCCCCTCTTCCTCATCTTCCCCTTCTTTTATAGAGTTGTCCAAACCTCACACTTTCCCTAAATCACTTTTAAGTTAAGTTTTAATAAAAATATTCTAAATATTCTCCTTCGCACAAGTGTCGTCCATCCCCCTCTTTTCTCCAATAATTATTTTCTTTAAATTTATTAATTGTCTCAATTCCCTCACCCACCTAGAGTTTCTCCTAAATTTACTCCTAGGGGTTCCTAGATTCCCTTACGGGTTTAAATACTTTCCCTAAAATGAAGTTGCTAATTTAGTTCAGTTTAGAAGGTTCTTAATTGCAGATTCCTTACTATGTTGACCTCGCTTTTTACCATAAGTTCCCATCTTTCCTTTATTATGTTTCCTCCATTTCCTTAGTTTTCTAATTTTTATTATTCCCTTATTTCCCTTTTTATTAGAGCCAAAAAGGTAGTTTCTCTATTTACTCCTTCCCTTGTATTATTAGTTTGAAATCTTTTTACTCTTTCGCAAGTTAAATAAATTATTTCTTCTTTACAATTTAAAACCACGGATTTTAATTAAATTATTACTCTCTTTCTTTTACCCCAAAATTTATGAAGACTAAGACTATTACTTAAGTGGATTTTAGTTTAAATTTTTATTTTTATTTTTATAGGGTCCTTTTTCTTAAGGTTGGACAAAAATTTTAGCCTAGAGAAGTTTTAGACTTAGGACTTAAAGTCTGAACTAGGCAACATTTAATTAGGGAAGTTGGTTAAGAATTTCTTAATGTGTTAAATGTCTTAGAGCCATCTAGGTTTGTTCCTTCATCAACAACAATGCGACGTGACCTTCAGGACGCACCACGTGCTCCAAGGGTGTCACTCGGCTCGTTCATTTCTTTTGCGTGACGTGCCCTTCTAGGATGCACCACGTGCTCCAAGGGTGCCACTCGCCTCTTGTGCTTCTTTTGCACGACGTGCCCTTCAGGATGCACCACGTGCTCCAAGGGTGCCACTTGCGAACTTGACTGATTGGTAGACATCTATAACCCCTGGAGTCAACACTCCGCCAGGTGAACTTGTGAGAGACTAAGGGCTCTAAGGAATAAGGCCCTCGCCTTATTGCGCTCCCCTTAGAATCATCGTGAGCGACTGTCGCAGTCTTCCCTCACAGCATCATGGATTCCTCTCGAACCAGGTAATCATTAACCTACAGTTCGAGCCACAGAGGGAGTGCTAGTAGGCTGCGGCAGGGTTGTTGTCCACACATCTCCCTCAACCTCTCTGGAAATCATGTGTGACTCCTTTAGTCCATATGTGAGTCTGGTCGGCAAGCTATCGTCAACCTGCATCATCAACAATCGTGTCAGAACATGTCAGCATCATATCATCAAATCAATGAAACATCACAGTAAATAAATCAACCCAAATAGCACACTCCCTGACTCAATCCAGAGTCCAAGGGGTTCCACCGATGCCTCTGCATCCTCAAGGTCCAAAACCCTGCACACTCAATAAAACTGAGTCAATAGCACCTGTCTACATCAAAGTAGTAAAACATCATGTCATCTATCATAACGCATCATAATCAAGGATAAATGTTTTAAAATCATAAAAGTCGAGATCACTTGCGAGCAAGTGTCCTCAAAGAATAAGTTTTCTCAGTGTGCCAGAGCGGGATGTTACATACACCCCCTCTTGGTCTAAACTTTGTCTCGAAGTTTCTCAGTATAAATGCCGAAATAAAAGTACCACAGTATCATAAGTCTATCCATCAAACAAAAATTGAAACTTCTAGCGCATATCATATGCATCCTCCCAGGTCGCTGAGTGCGAACTATAACTGTCCCACCGAAACTTGACATGATCTACCGTTCGACGTCGTAACTATCGAATGCGATGATCTAAGATGCGGACCAGCTCATCCATGAGTGCTCCCTCATCCAATACCTACAAGGAACTCATGTCAATCACATGTGTAGGATCACTAATATAATGTCTCAAACCAGATACATGAAAAACATCGTGCATATGCCTCAAAGAATCAGGCAAGGCTAGTTGATAGGCCACGGGCTCCTTTCTCTCCACAATCTCGAAAGGTCCCACAAACCTAGGAGAGAGTTTAGCTCCCTTTCCAAAATTTATCGAACTCTTATGCAGTTTAACCCACAAGAAGACTTGATCACCAACCTCGTAACTACGGTCGACTCGGTGCACATCGGCATAACTCTTATGTCGATCATGTGATTCCTTAATCCTTTGTCTTATGGTTTGCATTTTCTCTTCCATTTCTTGGATCGCTTCTGGTCCCACCATGACCCTATCCTCAAGCCGATCCCAACTCAAGGGTGTCCGACATGGTCGCCCATAAAGAAACTCAAAAGGCGTCATCTTAATGGTGCTCTGGTAACTGTTTTTGTAAGCGAACTCTACTAGAGGCAATAATTCCTCCCAATGATTTTGTTGGTCCATCACATACATGCGCAACATGTCTTCCAAGGTTTGGTTCATTCGTTTTGTTTGTCCATCCGTCTATGGGTGATATGCAGTACGAAAGTTAATTTGGGTCCCCAAGGCCTCTTGGAAACGCGTCCAAAATAGTCCAGTAAACACCGATCCTCGATCGGATATAATCTTCTTAGGCACTCCATGCAGCCTCACAATATCACTAATGAAAACTCTCGCTATGTCAGGTTCCTGATACGTCGTACTCACAGGAATAAAGTGAGCACTCTTTGTCAGAGTGTCTACTACTACAAAAATCGAGTCGTGCCTCCTTTTCGTCAGTGGAAATCCAACAATAAAATCCATCAAAATAACTTCCCATTTTGATTCCGGAATGGCACGTGGTTGAAGTAATCCTGACGGGGGTCTATATTCAGCCTTTACCTGCTGACACTCTAGACATCTAGCCACAAAGTTGACTATGTCATCCTTCATTCCCTTCCAGAAGAATAAGGGTTTAAGGTCTGCCCTCATCTTCGTGACTCCTGGGTGAGCCATGTAAACTGCTTTATGAGCCTCGCTCAGGATCAACATCTTCAACTTGTCATTTGGCGGTACGTAAATCCGACCTCTAAACCTCAATAACCCATCACTATCAAAATAAAATCCCTCATGTCGTGGTACCATCATTCTGTTTTGTCCGAAAAACCCCTCGACCACTATCTACCATTCATCGTCACGTTGTAAAGTGAGAATTTTCTCATGTAAGTTCGTATGAAGAGGCAACACCAAGAAGATGCGTCGTCTTTGACTCAAAGCATCAACCACTCGGTTCATTGTTCCCTTTATATAAGTAATCTTGAAGTCGTACTCGCTAAGCAATTCCGACCAACGTTGTTGTCGCACGTTTAGGTCGCTTAGCGTAAAAATGTGTTGTAGTCCACAATGATCAGTTTTTAGTTCAAATTTTCATCCCACACGATAGTGTCTCCAAACCTTCAAGGCATATACAATGGCTAATAACTCCAAACCGTGTGTTGCGTAGTTCTCCTCATGCCTTCTCAGTTTCCTCGAAATGTAAGCAATCACTCATCTGTCTTGCATCAAGACTCCGCCTAAACCTTCCTTGGATGCCTCAGTGCATACCAAGAAGTCTGCTTCCATGTCAGGGACCTTTAGTATCAGCGCTGTGGTCAACAACTCTTTAAGCCTTCGAAATTCTTTCGCGCATTTCTCGGTCCAAACTAACTTTTTGTTTTTCTTCTGCAATTCCGTGATCGGATTTGCTATCTTCGAAAATCCCTCGACAAACCATCGATAGTATCCTGCTAAACCCATAAAACTACCCACTTCTGTGACATTCGTCGGCGCAGGCCATTCCATAATAGCCTCAACCTTAGTTGGATCCATGGCGATACCTTCATCAGAGATGACATGCCCTAAGTATTGAATCCACGATTGATAAAAAGAGCATGTGGACAACTTGCCATACAATTTGTTCTCTCATAGACACTGTAGTACCAAGCGCAAGTACTCGTCATTCTCCTCCATCGTCCGAGAGTAGATCAAGATATCGTCAATGAATACTTAGACGAAATTTTCCAAGTAATTGCGGAACACCCCGTTCATCAAACTCATGAATACCCATGGGGCGTTTGTCAGTCAAAACGGTAAAACACTAAACTCGTAATGTCCAAATCTCATCTTAAAGGCGATCTTAGGGACATCATCCTCCTTGATCCGTAACTGGTGATACCCTGATCGCAAATTGATCTTGGAGAACATCGTCGCACCCTTCATTTGATCAAACAAATCATCAATTCTTGGTAAGGGATACTGATTCTTGATCGTAGCCTTGTTCAGTTGATGGTAGTCAATGCAAAGCTTCCATGATCTGCCCTTCTTTCGTATGAAAATAATTGGTGCACCCCATGGTGACACACTAGGGCGTATCAGTCTCAGGTCCAACAACTCCTTCAGTTGCATTTTCAGCTCTTGCAACTCTGGGGTCGACATCCGATAAGGCGTTCTTGCTATCGATTCGGTCCCCGGTTTCAGGTCTATGGTAAACTCCAGTTCCCTTTCCGGTGGCATCCCAGGCAACTCCTCTGGAAATACGTTCGCAAACTCCTTCACCACCAGAAGGTGTTCTAGACCTTTCACTACTCCCTTTTCGTTTAGCGCAAGGATCGCATAAAGATTGCACCCCTTGCGCATACTCTTCCATAACTGTAAGGAAGAGACAAACCTCATGGATACTCCCTGGTTTCATCGTACAATCACATGTCTCTGTCCTTCATCATCGACCAAGCTCAACCGTTTCATCTTACAGTTGAGTATTGCCTCATGCAATTCCAACCAATCCATACCAATCACAACGTCATAAGATCCTAAGATCATGACGTACAAGTTGACCCTCATGACAAACTCTCCCAGGCAAAGGGAACAGCCCGTAACCTTTCCTCCAACCTTTTGTTTGGCTCCTGAAGCCATCTCTATGAAGTTAAACTCATCCTGTTTGACTGCCTTTACCTTAATCCTTTTTAGCGTTGCACCGGAAACGAAACTCTTAGTAGAAACTGGGTCTATTAAAATACTAAGGGTCTGTTCAGCGACAATACCTGTCGTCTCGAGCACAGTCGACTGGTGCTCTTCCTGGCGGTTAATCACCGCCGCATGAATCCAATGGGCCTTGCCCATATCTCCCACGGTAGTGGGTCTGGCTGACCTAGACACTCTGGTCCTCTCCACAGGATAGTCGCGTTGGTACTGTGGCTCCCCACACGTCCAACACCCCTTCTTCGGCCCAGTAGTTCTGGTACTCGAAGTAGAAGATGATGGCCCACCGGCCTGGAACCCAGGTCTATTTTGTTGAACATGCCTAAACTGTTGTTGTTGCGGGTGATGCTGCTGCTGATGCTGTGGTCCCCAATAAGGTGACCACTGCTGAGGCAACGGTCGTCGAGGTGTAGTGAAAGTGGATCCTCTCTGGAAGCCACAATATCTCGGTGTATGTCTCGTTGGAGTCTGATGCTACGGTGTACCAGATGAACCTTGCCCTACTGGTCTTACTGGAGTCTTGGTCTGACCCCCACTGATAAGCTCCTCCTCTTCTATGAGGGCCTTTTGGAAAGCGTCGGGCAAGGTTTGAGGCATCAATATCCTAACCTTTTCATGCAGGCTATCGTTAAGGCCAAACATGAACCGGTTGACCTTGAGTTTCTTTGTGTTAAGGTGCAGAGCATACCAGAGTAGCTCCATGAAACGTGCCTCATACTCGGGCACCGTACGACCTCCCTTTCGTAATGCGTTGAACTCATTGAACTGACGCTCAATGAATTCCTCTGAAATATACCTCTCTCGAAACCGTTCCTCAAACAATTCCCATGACACGTCTTCAACAGGCATGGTCAACTGCGGTAGGAGCGTCTTCCACCACAGAAGGGAGCTCCCCTTCAGTTGAAATACCTCCATGCAGACCTTCATGTTGGAGGTATAATCGTGAAGTGCGAAGCACATCGTCATGTTCTCCAACCATGCCTCGGCGGCTGCATCATCCGGGGCACCAAAGAACTCAGGAAATTTGACCTTCTCGAGTTCATGGTGAATGCTACCAGTAACGGCCGGTGTGCACGGCGGAACCTTAGCAGGTGTCGGCGCCCTAGCCTCGTCTCTGTCCAATCGGCTGATCAGTGCCTCAGACATGTGCTGAAAAGACCTCATCATCTCGTCCACGTCAACAACTGCTATCTTCTCCTGTCCGAGAACCTGCTCGCCTCCCCGGGGGTTAGACCCCTCAGACGTGGATGCTACTGAAGGCGTCACGCCTCCTCCTCTAGCACCCTGTCGTCTGCCTCCGCGACGTCCTCTAACCATTATTGCCTGCACACACACAATCGACTCGATCAACAACAGTATAATAAAATCTAATCATGTCAACGAAAGTCGTAGCGAATCCCAAGTCGTGGGTGAAACCCACTCTGATACCATATGTAACGACCTCCTCATTACGACAACAACTCTGATAACAGGTGCAATTTTTTTTTCTTTTTAAAACTGTGCGCGCACATGTAAAAAGGAAACAAACACACTTGACTCTACGTCGCCACCCGACGACTAACAAGACGCAACTACGATGATCACAACAAGAAGACATAAGGCGCACAACAAGTAACTGCAAGCATTAAATGACCATAGACATAAGGTGCACAACAAGTAACTGCAAGCATTAAATGACATATTGAGTTATGTACAGTACGAACATAGATGGAATAATCCATAGTAGTATATTTTACTATTTATGCACAGGAAAGCATGGCATTTAATCTTAGTTCTCTGCTCCAGAGAGAGAGAATGTCAGATAGGCTCCTGGCCAACTGCTCAGGCAGAAACTAGTAATCTCTGTCAGGAGGTTGTAGTGGTGGGAACTCTACCTTTAAAGAGCCCAAGACTACCGATACGACCTTAGAGGTGTGTCGCAAGAGTGGAAACCCTGCCTTTAAAGGGCTTGAGATTCTTGATATGACACTGGATTCTTTCCACATTAAAATAATCACACACACAGACTTATATACAGAGCAACTAGCTTTATCAGATCGAAGAGTCTGATATCATACAACTGTGGGTTTGGACAATTCCAATTATAGTACTAACCCTAAAATTAATTAACAATCTCAATACATCCTATATGTTACATATACCATAAAATTACAATAACATTATCCACAACAACATCCCATTTTATATTTTCATAACCTTTAGCATTAACATTAAACGTTTCAGTACATAATCATTACCATAAAACAGTGATAACCTTAGCATTAACAATGCCATAAGCACACCTTCCACATTACATTACGTCGATCATTACCCTAAGAATTAACAGTAACTTAAACCTTATATTATATTAGTTTTATCATGAACAATAATAGCTTGAAGGTTAGCATTACCCTCGATATTGGTTTCCACCATAACATTCATTCCAGCTCCAATTACTCCACATAAATCCAATTAGTATACAGTTACCCCACCATAAAATTTCAAAACATAAAACATCCCATTTTATAATACACGAACATTAACCCTACCCTAAGCATTTAACATGAAGCATTAAATTACATGATTCTTCCATTGCGCGCAAGTCTCATTCATCAGGCAACATGTCATTCAATTCTTAAATAATCATGGGCGCCAGAATAAGTAAGTTTAAGCCATCATTAGAAATAACTATATAAAAATTAAATATCTAGATCCACCATCTACTACATAAATCCTCAATGCGTAAAAACTAAATCTATGTTAATCATTCACTACATACTAATCACTGCTCAAGTAGCGATAACTAAACCATCGGTATTGCATCCATAAGGCCATAAGGTGCCATCTAAAACAACACTAAATATACATCAATAAGCTAGTCGGAACTTCGCCAAGGTTAAGATGTAAGTAACATCAACTGTAGGCTAACTAGCTTGGCTAAAATTAAAAAGGGAGAGCCATTAGCAATTGGACACTAAATGCAACCAGTTTTAGCAAGGTTAACTGCAACCCATCCTTAATCCAACGTTCCTTCCAACTAGTGATTACTCTTGATGACCACATTAACATTGACATTACCAGGAATATTAGCATTAAGATAGGTTTAGGATACTTCATAAGTGTGAACTCCATGTTGAATACTAAAGTAATTAAAAACTCCCTCAACTTATCACAACATTAAAATGTTTTAAATTGATGATAAAATATTTTTAAAGTAAACGTTGAAATATTTTAATTATGGTATAGATCCAAAATATTTTTATTATTAATAATTTTTAAATACCATGTATTGACTCTACTTACACATAAAATTAATCACAAATCTTCTTTATACTAGATCGAAAACAATACCTCTTATCCCAATGAACAGATAAATTAATAGTTAATGTAAATAAATCAAAAGAATATTTAAAATTACATATCAATTTTATGTAAAATCGCTAAAAATCAAATGATTCTGATCAGGTGATAGTACTTCAAAAAGGTAATGTGGAGCGTATCTAAAGGTTGATCCCAACAATCAATTCCTAAAGCCTATACCACAGTCCTTCTAAATTTAAATTCTTATACAAGGATTTCCAAGCAGATAATGAGTAAAATACAAGTAAAATATAAGTATGGGATCGACGGTGAATTGAAGTGGCACATTCTTTTCTCTGTTCATGGATATTCAGGCCCATAGTTTATTAAAAAAACGCCCACAGAAATATTTAAACGCCCACAGAAATATAAGGATGCCCAGGGTAATATAAAAATGCCCACAGTGATGTAAATACGACCACAACAATGTAAAGATGCCCACGACAATGTAAAAATGCCCAGGGTAATATAAAAATGCCACAGTGACGTAAATACGCCCACAACAATATAAAAACACCCAGGGTAATATAAAAATGCCCACAGTGTTGTAAATACGCCCACAATGATGTAAATACGCCCACATCAATGTAAAGATTCCCACGGCAATGTAAAAACACCCAGGGTAATATAAAAACGCCCACAGTGATGTAAATACGGCCAGAACAATATAAAAACGCCCAGGGTAATATAAAAACGCCTACAGTGATGTAAATACACCAAGACCAATATAAAAAAACCCAGGGTAATATAAAAACGCCCGCAGTGATGTAAATACGCCCACAACGATGTAAAGATGCCCACGACAATGTAAAAATGCCCAGGGTAATATAAAAACGCCCACAGTGATGTAAATACACCCAGAACAATATAAAAACGCCTAGGGTAATATAAAAACGCCCCTGCAATATGTAATTACATCCACAGTGATATAAAACGCCTCCATTCATATTAAAAACGCCCATTGAAATATAAAAACGCACACTGTAATACATAATTGCCCACAGTGATACCAACATAGTCATAAACATAGGAAACAGTAGGTAAAACGCAGGATTAAGTGGTCGAAATTCGGGTGGGTATCCTCCACAAATTGCAGAGATATACAATAGAATAAAATGCAGAGTTAGATTTATCTCTTTCAAGCAAAAACAAACACAGACAACAAAAACGCAAGGCACAACATGAGATCTGTTATAACCCTAAATTGCACCACACATGCTTACCTGGCATCTGGCCAACTCATATCCCTTCTTTGCCAAAAAACTATTGAGCAACTCTTCTAAAAACTCCATTTAAAAAAAGCAAACTCTAGCAGGCTCACTATAGCCTGCGGGCCCCGCAAGCAGGCCCACTACAGCCTGTGGGGGCCCCGCTAGCAGGCCCACTACAGCCCACGGGTGCCTTCAGAATCACAAAAAACAGAAAGTTGTCGACGGAACGAGAAGCTTTTTGTCAGTTAACTAGAACTCTCCGCCATGCATGGCCGAGAGTTCGTCTAAAACCCTAGCTCCTTCTAGCCTATAAAATGAGGGGTAGGGGTACTATCAAAGGGAGAAAATCATAGCAAAGAAACTCTGCCAAATTGCCAAGTCCATTATTGTCCCAACCCTTTAGCTTTGCCTCAAGCTTCAGGAGAAATTCATGCTGCAGCAGTTGGAGGACAAAAGAAGAGGAGGAGCCCAAGATCAGGATCGAGGAACGGTGGCCAATCTCAGAATTCATTGTAAGTGATTCATTTTGAGACTAATGAAAAAGATTCTTTTCCCGTCCCAAGTACATGAATCTCATCTATGTTATTTGATTTATGTTTTATTTCTAACCCTCTAGTAGATCAGTAGCATGCATGCATAGT
>SNQJ01S0005291.1:333264-349780 GCA_010110895.2 Picea sitchensis | reverse complement strand
CATGAGAAAAGGGGTTGAGATTTTGGGTAGAAGGTTAAAAGTTAAGTCTTAAGGGTCATGATCTGTGTACAAGCTCAAAACCCTAGCTTGTTAGTCCGTAGGGTAGAATACCCCACAACAGAATTGGCGACTCCACTGGGGATCGAACCCAGAATCTCTGGTTTCGCACAGATCCAAGGAAGGTCGGCAATGCTGAGATCATAAAGTTCTTTTATCTAAAACCAACATGCAACAACAGAGTAAGAAGAATTATTTTTATAACTGTCACACAATTACGATCGCCAAAGAGCAAGGCAAGAAAACGAATTAATCCAACGAGAACCCAAGCAAATTGAATTTTAGTATTTTTCATCTCCCAATGCCAATACAAAAATGTTGATAACAATAAGAGAGGGCTAAGGTCCTAATACCTTCTATCATGGAAATGAAAAACATATTGTTGCCTTAACTCCCGCCTCAAATGATGACCACGTGCTCTCTGTCGCTCCTGCTCCATGCCGCTCCCACTCGCCAACCGTCGAGACTACACCGGTACCTCCCAGCCAATCGCTAGGGGTACTCTGCTTCCCCCTTATCCCCCCAAGCTACAAAGAGGCCACACACAATCTAGATGGTTCGTCTAGCTTCCTAGCTCGCCTCGCAAGGCCGAGCTACCACTCCTATCCAAGATGGAAAATCCCAACTCTCCACAAGTAATCAGTCAAGTCACAATTCCAGCAGCGTAACGTTACACTAACAGTCGATTCCCCTCTTCTTCATCTTCCCTTTCTTTTATAGAGTTGTCCAAACCTCACACTTTCCCTAAATCACTTTTAAGTTAAGTTTTAATAAAAATATTCTAAATATTCTCCTTCGCACAAGTGTCGTCCATCCCCCTCTTTTCTCCAATAATTATTTTCTTCAAATTTATTAATTGTTTCAATTCCCTCACCCACCTAGAGTTGCTCCTAAATTTAGTCCTAGGGGTTCCTAGATTCCCTTATGGGTTTAAATACTTTCCCTAAAATGAAGTTGCTAATTTAGTTCACTTTAGAAGGTTCTTAATTGTAGATTCCTTACTATGTTGACCTCACTTTTTACCATAAGTTACCATCTTTCCTTTATTATGTTTCCTCCATTTCCTTAGTTTCATAATTTTTATTATTCCCTTATTTCCCTTTTTATTAGAGTCAAAAAGGTAGTTGCTCTATTTACTCCTTCCCTTTTATTATTAATTTGAAATCTTTTTACTCTTTCGCAAGTTAAATAAATTATTTCTTCTTTACAATTTAAAACCACGGATTTTAATTAAATTATTACTCTCTTTGTTTTACCCCAAAATTTATGAAGACTAAGACTATTACTTAAGTGGGTTTTAGTTTAAATTTTTATTTTTATTTTTATAGGGTCCTTTTTCTTAAGGTTAGACATAAATTTTACCCTAGAGAAGTTTTAGACTTAGGACTTAGAGTCTGAACTGGGCGACATTTAATTAGGGAAGTTGGATAAGAATTTATTAATGTGTTAAATGTCTTAGGGCCATCTAGGTTTGTTCCTTCATCAACATCAATGTGACATTCCCTTCAGGATGCACCACGTGCTCCAAGGGTGCCACTCGCCTCGTCCGTTTCTTTTGCGCGACGTGCCCTTCAGTATGCACCACATGCTCCAAGGGTGGCACTCGCCTCTTATGTTTCTTTTGTGCGACATGCCATTCAGGATGCACCACGTGCTCCAAGGGCGCCACTCGCCAACTTGACTGATTGGTAGACATCTATAACCCTTGGAGTCAACACTCCACCAGGTGAACTTGTGGGAGACTAAGGGCTCTAAGGAATAAGGCCCCCACCTTATTGCGCACCCCTTAGAATAAACGTCAGCGATTGTCGCAGTCTTCCCTCACGGCATCGTGGATTCCTCTCAAACTAGGTAATCGTTAACCTACAGTTCGAGCCACGGCGAGAGTGCTAGTAGGCTGTGGTAGGGCTGTTGTCCACACCTCTCCCTCAACCTCTCTGGAAATCGTGTGTGACCCCTTTACTCCATATGTGAGTCTGGTCGGCAAGCTATCGTCAGCCTGCATCATCAACAATCGTGTCAGAACATGTCAACATCATATTGTCAAATCAATGACACATCACAGTAAATAAATCAACCCAAATAGCATACTCCCTGACTCAATCCGGAGTCCAAGGGGTTCCACCGATGCCTCTTCGTCCTCAAGGTCCAAAACCCTGCACACTTAATAAAACTGAGTCAATAACACCTGTCTATGTCAAAGTAGTAAAGCATCATGTCATCTATCATAGTGCATCATAATCAAGGATAAATCTTTTAACATCATAAAAGTCCAGATCACTTACAATCAAGTGTCCTCAAGGAATAGGTTTTCTCAGTGCGCCAGAGCGAGATGTTACAATATAGACGTACTTTCCACTTACAATATAGAAATCAATCCAATGATTCCAAGAACCAGGTTATATCTAAACTACAGGAAGATTTTCCAATGCAATGGTCAATGAGACCTGTCAGAATTACAATAGAAAAAACATACAACAAAGAAAAAGAATCATTCAAAAAGTAATATTCCTAAAAATTCTTTTCTAGAATATGTATATATTACTACAAAGAATTCCTTTATTAATATCAATTTTCTTATATTTATTTTTCATATATCAATATAAAAATAGTTTATTGTCATGTTACCTTTTTCAGGTAGATTATGAAAATCCCAAAGGATCAACGAGATGATATCCGAAATATGTTAGTAGGAATGTCCAAAAAAGTGTACAAGGAGATGGTCGAAGAAATGGACATAATTGCATCGCAAGAGGAACCATCTCAACAACAATGTGCTTCAAATCTATGAAATCATTCAAATTTTCTATTAGGTTCATATAAATAAATAATTTAACATTAAATATTAATTTTCAAGTATTTTCTTGCAAAAAAAAAACAAAATGGAACCCATTTTGAACATAAAACAAGACGACAAGGAAGAAAAGGGTTGATAGCAAATTTTGTGAGTAATTGTTATTTCCCTATAACAACTTAAGATTTCATTTTTGTATATTTTAAGTTGTTTTATAGCATCCATCCTATAATGTCTTAAAACAAGTGGTAACATACAGAGAAGAGTCATCGAAAGCGTTTATTAACTTTGTGGTAAGTATAGTTTATGAGTATATGTTGGCATATAAAAAATTAATAGTGGAATTTGTAAGTATCTATGTTATTTTGCTTCTCTCATTTTATAATTAATGGAACAAAAAAATCCTTTATATTAAATCTATGATTTATTATGGGGTATAAAACTTGGAGTAAACAAAGTATGGAAATATGCCAATAAAAGAGTTGTTGACAGAAGGAATGAGACTTGGTTTTGAAAGAATGTGTATCATTCGGGACTCCATTCTTTTTATATTATGTCGTTTTTCAATTTACATTCATGCATATTATTTATTTCAATTTTCGTTATTCTAACCAATGTATATACACTCCTTACATTTAATTTTTATTTTTGTAGATGGAACTTGAAGAAGAGGAAAAACATCAAGGCAATCAACAAAACATTCAAGTAAATAACCCAAGTCATGGAAGTAGCTCAAGCATTGAAAACAGTTCCAATGAAGAATGATGATAAATATATTTGGATATCAATGTAAATTGTTTTATTTTTTTAAATAATTGTCTATAAAAATCATACATTTTTTTTAATGTAATGGACATAGTGTCGCAATTGAAAGACAAAGGGTTACCAATAAGTGTCCCATTTGGTATGAAAAAGAGCCTCTTATTCCTATATAATAAAATACATTTTATTTTATTCTGGTGTTGTCCAATGTTGATGTGAAATGTTACATTGTTGATTAAATATATGGATGATTAAATATTATAATGAAGAGATGTGAAATCTGATGATATAAAAAATTAATCCAGACATCATATCCAAATGCACTACTCAAAATTTAATTTATATGAATACTATTATAAGATATATGTCAATTTTTTGATGAAAAATGGAATTAAAAATAAAAATAATTGCACTGTGAGAGGTCGATGTTTCTAAAAGGAGAAAATGAGCACTAGTGTGTTTAAGGCTAAAAAGAAATGGTGTTGTAATAAATTTGCACCGGTGTTGTAATACAATAAACTAGCACCCATCGTAATACTATTTTAACAACAACAATTATAATAATAAAAATCGGCCTTCCGGTGCGTTTAATTAAAACAACGCATGATCCAGATTATTTTCGGCATGAAATGAGAGCGGAGATATAATAAAGAAATGCACAGAGATATCACAGATATTCAATAATGTAGAAGAAATGTATCAGAGATGCAACCATAAATATAGATATATAGTAATACATGATTTTTAGTAATGAAACAAATGTATAGAGGCTATAAAAATACAGAGTGAAAGACTCGCTAGAATGGTGGCAGCTTATCTCTGAGAAGAGATGTGACGGCTACTTGCATTCGCAAGAAGATGATTACAATTGAGGCTCTGAAGGCCTTTTTACAATAAACAGGAATTCCAAAAACTGCAGACATCCAAAAACCTAACCCTAGGAGATGAAGCGCCAAAAGTCATCTGGGCCCCATTTGGGTAAGTTAGTACATCAACTTCCTACGATCATAACTTTCGCATACGATCTTCGTTTTAGGTGTATAATAGCTCGTTGGAAAGGTATCATCGAGGAGATTCATTTTGGGGGCTCAATAATGCCTTCAAATATTATTGAGAACCTCTATATCGAAAAACATTCATTTGGTCTCTCAAAATGGCCCTGGAAGTTAAAACCTCCTAAAAATAGTAAATTGTCAAAATTGCCAGAAAACTATTTTGAGCCAGTTGGAAAAGGTGTGAGGCCACTGATATCCACCTGGATCAACATGTCGATGCTTTTGTATGAGACTTCCACATCGGTGCATTATAAATTTTGTGCACTGGTCCAGTTTGTATTGTAATGCACTGGTGCATGGTATCATAGATTCTATTGGTGCATTATTATTATTAAATCATCAATGCATTATTATTGAGAAGAGCACTAGTGCCCCAATATTTTTTTTACTGCCCTGGTTCTTTTAGTGAAATGTAAGCACCGATGCTTTAAGTTTGAGAACACACTAATGAGTATACACCATGAAGAAAACCGCCTAGAAAAACATCTACTAAAACCTTCGTCCGCCCATATTTGTTTAGTTATAATGAATCTCTATTATAATCTCCACAAAAACATCTGCTACCAAGAATGGATGTTTTAGCGGAGGGTTTTTTTACAATTTTTGTCAATTTTGTAACACTAAAAACCTTCGCTAGAACCTTCTCTACAATCTCTTTTCCTTGTAGTGACCTCCATATATTTTTCATTATAAGGAAGATGAATACATCATTTCGATGCAAAGAATCAACTCAAATGGTGATCATGGTGACGCATGACCTTATGCAAAAGACATACTCACACAATTGGCCTAAGATTTGGTGGCTTCTTCCCATGAGGTTGATCATCATGGTTCATGATAGGAATGAAAAACAAGTAGGTAATCTCATCGGGAATATTATGGCTCTATATGGTCTTATTTGTATCTTCATTTCCTAATTCGACTCTATTGAATTTGATTCTAAAATCTTGCATGTTGTTTGTTTGTTGGTATATCAATGCAATTGTTTTTTATTTCCCTCCAATGGCACCTAGAGGTCACAAACCCCTCTCTTTTTATGTTAGTATGTCTCAGGTTAGGCCATCTCAAGTTGTCGTGGAAGCATTGGATGTTGTAAAACACTATGAGAATTTCCTTCTCGAGGAAGACAAAACTACTATGTTAGCTCTGGAAGTTGAATTTTATCTGCCCTATCAGTGATCCGGATTATTTTCGGCACGAAATGAGAGCAGAGATATAATAAAGAAATGCACAGAGATATTGCAGATATTCAATAATATAACATAAATGTATCAGAGATGCAACCATAAACATAGATATACAGTAATACACGACCTCTATTAATCAGAGAAATGTACAGAGACTGTAAAAATACAGAGTGAAAGACTCACTAGAATGGTGGCAGCTTATCTCTGAGAAGAGATGTGACGGCTACTCGCATTCGCAAGAAGATGGTTACAATGAGGCTCTGGAGGCCTTTTTACAATAATCACACTATGAGAATTTCCTTCTCGAGGAAGACAAAACTACTATGTTAGCTCTGGAAGTTGAATTTATCTCTCTATCGCTGATCCGGATTATTTTCTGCACTAAATGAGAGCAGAGATAGAGCACAAAGAAATGCACGTAGATATTGCAGATATTCACAATATAACATAAATGTATTGTAGATGCAACCATAAACATAGATATACGTTAATACACCTAATTCTATTAATCGAGAAATGTACAGAGATCGTGAAAATAGAAAGTGAAAGACTCACTAGAATGCAGGCGCCTTATCTCCGAGAAGAGATGTGACGGCTACCGTGATTCGCAAGAAGATGGTTTTCGCAATGAGGCTCGGAGGCCTTTTACAATAATAATCGGTGAATTCAAAAAGTCCCAGACATCCAAAACCTAACCCTAGAGATGAAGTTCCAAAAGTCATATGTGGGCCTCGCTTGGGTAAGTTGGTGCATCAACTTCCCGGGTCGTAACTTTGCATACGATTTCCGCTTTTAGGCGTGTGATAGCTCGTTGGAAAGGTATCGTCGAGGATATATGCCTTCGGATATCATTGAGAACCTCTATCTCGAAAAAACTTCATTTAGGCCCTCAAAATGGCCCCAGAAGTGAAAACCTGCTAAAAATAGTAAATTGCCAAAATGGCCAGAAAACTGTTTTGAGCCATTTGGAAAAAGTGGGTGGCCTCCGATATCCACCTAGATCAATCAGTTTAAGGAGAATGTTGTGGTTGATTTTCAAGTGGGAGGGGTGATTCAAGAACTGGGATATTCCAGAACAAAAAATTCCAAGATTTTTCACACCCTAGAAGTATATTAACATATGAAAATAATGGTAGAAATTGGAATGATTCCCAAAGATGAGGAGTTTTTTCATACTAAGAGTAGAATGTAGACGATGGAGTCCCATACTGAATATTTTCCCAAATTTGTGACTTGGTTGGCTCACAAATACGGGGGCATCTTCCAACCGCTTCATGTTAGTCCAGGCCTCAAAACTTCTTTTGTTGGTCCGATATTTTGTGTTCCTTTTGTTGGTATAGGTATCAAAGCTTCCTCTACTATGGTCGACAACCCTTCAACTCTGGAACCTCAGGTTCCTAATGCTCCCTAGACCATGTTCTATACTCGCTTAGTACTTTTTTGTATGTTTTTATCTAGTTCAAGATCTAGCTAAGACCATTTCAATGATTTTAAACTATGTTATAGTTCACTGATAAGACATAGACAATAATTCTATGCCTGGTTTCCCTGCTCGGTCAAATTATTTTTTATTTTTGAACCTGAGAGATTGTCATGGTCTCTCACGTATGAGAACTTGTTGATCCTTTGTTATACATATTGTAAATATTAATATACCTTATCTACTTACAAAAAAAATAAAAAAATAGTAAAATGAATAAATAAATATTATATGTTAAATAAATTAATATTAAGTTTAGGTAATATATTATCATATAAATAAATGAATTTTCACTTTTACCTAATATGTTTTACCTAATATTTTAATTATCAAAGTAATTTCTTATAAACCATCTCTTTATTATGATATATGTATAGTTACACATAATTATGATATATATATATATGATTATATACATACATATAATTATGGTTTATTTAAAAAACACATTCTACAACTTAACAACATGGAGTACATTGTAATGAGAATATATATCATAGCATATTTTGACATATAAAAAAAAATATATAGTTTATTAACAATATCATTAAGTTAGTAGTTGATATACTTAGATAGGTTTAAGTGAATATAGAGTCATGTTAACACATACATAAATATTAAAAGATGAACATTAAAGAATAGTAATAAAACCACGTATAAACATTGCAGTGAAAAATAATATTATGACATTAACAAAAAAAAACCATCCTAAGCTTTACTCAAAACGTTTTGAGAAACACTATTCACATAAATATATATTGTTTTTCACTAAATTTATTAAACTATCCATATGAAAACATATTTTGCATTCAAATTTAGTTATGTTTAAAACGTTAGATTTTAAATGTTTAAATAAACTATCCATATAAAAACAGATTTTGCATTCAAATTTAGTTATATTTAAAACGTTAGATTTTAAATTTTAAAATAAGTTATAAATTTTATGAAAATGTTTTAAATATAAAAACAGATTTTGTATTCAAATTTAGTTATATTTAAAACGTTAGATTTTAAATTTTAAAATAAGTTATAAATTTTATGAAAATGTGTTAAATTTATTTTCATTTGAATAAGTAAAATATATTATTTACACTCATTTGAAAAGTAGTTATGTTTAAAACAAGAGATTTTAAATTTTTAAATAATTTAAAATTTTTAAGAAAATATATAAAATTTACTTTTTATTTAAACGAGAAGTAAAATATGTTATTTCCGATCATTGCATAGTTATATAAATAATAATAAAAAATAATAATAAAAAGCAATTTGATTTTATTAAAAACAAATAATAATATTAAATTGTATTAATAGATTTAAATAATTATATATATATATATATATACATATATATATATATATATATAATTATTTAAATTTATTAATACAATTTAATATTATTATTTGTTTTTAATAAAATCAAATTGCTTTTTATCTTTAATATATTTAATATATTGAAATAAAAAAATTGTTTTTTTTTTTAATAATATTAAATTGAAATAAAACAAACAAAAATAAACACCAAATAAAAATAAAATGTTATACTAAAAATAATAATAATAAAAGCGCACCAAACTAATTTTTTAAAAGTGTTCAAGTCAAGAAAATTGACAAGTATATATGTGCGTGACAAAGAATGCATTGCTTGCTTTCGAAGTGGAATGGAAGGCAACTTGCCTAAAACGTTTAAAAACAAAATAATGTTGTCAAAGAGATGTTCGAATAGACCCACGCATTGAACCCATTCGATTAGAAAGGCACAAATCCAGATAATATTATCAAAATGCAAATTATGAGAATGAAAGTCTATTTTACATTGTTCGTAAGGGTTGACAAATTTTGTTGAGGATAGTGGATTCAATTAAGAATTGAAAAATGGCGCGTGGCTATGCAAAATTATGCAATTTTTTGTCTGGGTTACATTGATAGGTACTTAAAGGTTGAACAACTTGCTATTTAAATTTTATGAGGTTATATGATATTTGATGAGTTAGATTTGTTCTAATTATATAAACAAATTAGAAAAAAAAAATTAATATTATAAATTTTATCAATAAATAAAGAATCGAGTTTATTTTCATGTTTAGATAGTTTGAACTCATTATCATATTTGCCAAGTTTTCGGTGATAGACATGCAACACATTTTCAGGAAAATTTATGTTTATTAGATGGTAAAACTTATTTTAAAGAATGCTATATTGGTGGTTTTGTAAATAGAGAAACAACAACAAAAAAAAACAATGGTGGTGTTGGAATTAGAGAAACAACAAAAAGACAATCTCACATAGGAGTTGAGACAAATTGTCTTATTTACACTTTGAATTATTTCTTGAAAATTAGTTACATTTATAGGAGAATGGACAACTCAACAAACTAGTAGAAAAGTTACTTCTACAACCATTCAAACTAAAAGTACTTAGAAACAATTTAACAAATTTGATCTACCTTCCAACAATTTACTAAATACTTCATTTTAGATTATTCCTAACACTCCCCCTTAATAGAGAAATGAATTTTCTACAGCACCCAACTTGTTTCTACAAATTTAAACTTTAGTCTTTCTATCAAGCTTAGTAAATAGGTCTTTCACATTATCATTTGTATTCCAATATACCAAGTCAATTTCCTTTTATTGTATATTCTCTCTTACAAAATGATGATGTGTCTCAATATGTTTTGACCTAGAATGATAGGGTGAGTTGTTCTCCAATTTGATGGAACTTTGGTTATCACACTTGATGGATGTAGGTACTTGTTTATTTTCTTCAACAACTTCAAGGATCCACTTAATCCATATTTCCTTGTAGGTAGCACTACATAATGATTTGTACTTGGCTTCTATGAATCACAAGGAAATGGTTGGTTGTTTCTTACTACTCCACGACAAAGCTCAAGATCCTATACTAAATGCATATCCAAAGGTGGACTTCCTTTCATCTAGATTTCCAACCCAACCAGAATGAGAATGACCTAAGCTCAAAATAAAAAGGTTCTCTAGGAATGAGAATAAAGTATGATAACCAAAGTTCCAGTTAAAATATGGATCATCACAATACATATCCTTAAGGTGTTCAAACCCCAAGGGATTGACTTGAAATTCCAACAGAATCAGACGTCTCCTACTCAATTCATCAACAAATTTGTTAGCATTACCAAAAATATGTTTAATGACAAAATTAAATTTTTTCATAAACTCTATTCACTTAGAATTTCTCTAGTTTAACTTCTCCTGTTTGGTTATGAATTGTAAGCTTGGTTCTCTCTATACAAAACAAATTCCTTTGGAACAAGGTAGTACCTCCATTTTTTCAAGGCTGGAATTATGGCATAAATTTTTTTGTCATATGTCAAGTACTTTTCGTTAGTCTCATTCATCTTCTAACTGAAATATGAAACATGCCTATTTTCTTGGTTCAAAACCTCTCCAATCGCAACTCCACTCGCATCACACCTTACCTAAAATGTTTTCCCGAAATTTGGCAAGACCGGAATTGGTCATAATGTTATCTTCTACTTCAATATATTGAAACTTTTGTCAGCTTCTTCTGTCCATCTAAAATAGTTGTGTCTCTTCTTCACTATATCCATCATCGGTGCACAAATTCCACTGAAATTTCTAATGAACTTCCTATAAAAACTGGCTAGTCCATGGAATCTTCTCACTTCAAACATACTCCTTGGGGATGGTCATTCTTTGATTTATATGATCTTCTCAGGATCCATCTTCAATTCATTTGAAGTGATCACAAAACCCAAGTAAATGAGTTATGTCTTCATAAAATAGTACTTCTTAAGATCTATCAACAACTTCTCCTGATGTAGTATCCTCATCATTACTGTCAAATGTCACAAATGCTCATCCTCAGACATAGACAATAGACATAGACAATAATTCCATGCCTGATGTCCCCGCTCGAACAAGTTATTTTTTATTTTTGAACCTGAGAGATTGTCATGGTCTCTCACATATGAGAACTTGTTGATCCTTTATTATACATATTGTAAATATTAATATAGCTTATCTACTTACAAAAAAAAAATCAAAAATTAATAAAATGAATAAATAAATATTATGTGTTAAATAAGTTAATGTTAATATTAAGTTTAGGTAATATATTATCATATAAATAAATGATTTTTCACTTCTACCTAATATTATTTTAATATTTTAATTGTCAAAGTAATTTCTTATAAACCATCACTTTGTTATGATATACCATCTCTTTGTTATGATATATGTGTGATTGTATAGTTACACATAATTATGATTTATTTTAAAAACACATTCTACAACTTAACAACATGAAGTACATTGTAATGAGAATATATATCATAGCATATTTTAACATATAACAAAAAAAAATATAGTTTATTAACAATATCATTAAGTTAGTAGTCGATATACTTAGATAGGTTTAAGTGAATGTAGAGTCATGTTAACACATACATAAATATTAAAATATGAGCATTAAAGAATAGTACTAAAACCACGTATAAACATTGCAGTGAAAAGTAATACTATCACATTAACAAAAAAATTGATCCTAAACTTTACTCAAAACGTTTTGAGAAACATTATTCAAATAAATATCTGACTTATATTGCTTTTCACTAAATTCATTAAACTATCCATATAAAAACATATTTTGCATTCAAATTTAGTTATATTTAAAACGATAGATTTTAAATGTTTAAATAAACTATACATATAAAAACATATTTTGCATTCAAATTTAGTTATATTTAAAACGTTAGATTTTAACTATAAATTTTAAGAAAATGTGTTAAATTTATTTTCATTTGAATAAGTAAAATATATTATTTACAATCATTTGAAAAGTAGTTATGTTTAAAACAACAAATTTTTAATTTTTAAATAATTTAAAATTTTTAAGAAGATATATAAAATTTATTTTTCATTTAAACGAGAAGTAAAATAGGTTATTTCCGATCATTGCATAGTTTTAGATATATTTTTTTTAATAATTATTTAAATTTATTAATATATTTTAATATTATTATTTGTTTTTAATAAAATCAAATTGCTTTTATCTTTAATATATTGAAATAAAAAAATTGTTTTTTTTTAATAATATTAAATTGAAATAAAAAAATTGTTTTTTTTTTAATAATATTAAATTGAAATAAAACAAATAAAAATAAACACCAAGTAAAAATAAAATGTTATACTAAAAATAATAATAATAAAAGCGCACCAAACTAATTTTTTAAAAGTGTTCAAGTCAAGAAAATTGACAAGTATGTATGTGCGTGACAAAGAATGCATTGCTTGCTTTCGAAGTGGAATGGAAGGCAACTTGCCTAGAACGTTTAAAAACAAAATAATGTTGTCAAAGAGATGTTCGAATAGACCCACGCATTGAACCCATTCGATTAGAAAGGCACAAATCCAGTTAATATTATAAAAATGCAAATTATGAGAATGGAAGTCTATTTTACATTGTTCGTAAGGGTTGACAAATTTTGTTGAGGATAGTGGATTCAATTAAGAATTGAAAAATGGCGCGTGGCTATGCAAACTTATGCAATTGTTTGTCTTGGTTACATTGATAGGTACTTAAAGGTTGAACAACTTGCTATGTAAATTTTATGAGGTTATATGATATTTGATGAGTTAGATTTGTTCTAATTATATAAACAAATTAGAAAAAAAAAATTAATATTATAAATTTTATCAATAAATAAAGAATCGAGTTTATTTTCATGTTTAGATAGTTTGAGCTCATTATCATATTGGCCAAGTTTTTGGTGATAGACATGAAATACATTTTCAGGAAAATTTATGTTTATTAGATGGTAAAATTTATTTTAAAGAATGCCACACTGGTGGTGTTGTAATTAGAGAAACAAAAAAAACAAAACAATGGTGGTGTTGGAATTAGAGAAACAATAAAAAAAACAATCTCACATAGGAGTTGAGACAAATGGTATTATTTACACTTTGAATTATTTCTTGAAAATGAGTTACATTTATAGGAGAATGGACAACTCAACAAACTAGTAGAAAAGTTACTTCTACAACCATTCAAACTAAAAGTACTTAGAAACAATTTAACAAATTTGATCTACATTCCAACAATATACTAAATACTTCATTTTAGATTATTCCTAACACTCCCCCTTAATAGAGAAATGAATTTTCTACAACACCCAACTTGTTTCTACAAATTTAAACTTTAGTCTTTCTATCAAGCTTAGTAAATATGTCTTTCACATTATCATTTGTATTCCAATATACCAAGTCAATTTTCTTTTATTGTATATTCTTTCTTACAAAATGATGATGTGTCTCAATATGTTTTGGCCTAGAATGATGGGGTGAGTTGTTTGCCAATTTGATGGAACTTTGATTATCACACTTGATGGATGTAGGTACTTGTTTATTTTCTTCAACAACTTCAAGGATCCACTTAATCCATATTGCCTCGTAGGTAGCACTACATAATTCTTTGTACTTGGCTTCTATGAATCACAAGGAAATGGTTGGTTGTTTCTTACTACTCCACGACAAAGCTCTAGATCCTATACTAAATTCATATCCAAAGGTGGACTTCCTTTCATCTAGATTTCCAACCCAACCAGAATGAGAATGACCTAAGCTCAACATTAAAAGCATTAGTATATTTAATGCCAAAATCAACAATCCCTTTCAAATATTGAAGGACTCTATTTTATTCTTTCTAATGATTGTTATGAGGCTTAGTCATGAATTGTAAAAAGTATATAGACTGAATATGCAATATCAGGCCTAGTTGTAGTAAGATAATTCAGACTTCCCATCAAATGTCGATATAAAGTATCATCCACTTGGTTTTTTTTCATCATCGTTGTTGAGCCTAACACTTTGTTCAAATGGAGTAGACATTATCTTAAATTAATTCATATTAAATCTCCTAAGTAACTCCTTTGTATTTTTAGTTTTTGTGATTAAGTTCTTACCATTGTCCCTCCATACCTAAATAACTAAAAAATTATGCAAATTTCCAAGCTCCTTCATCTCAAATACCTATCACAACTATCTTTTGAAATCTTCAATCAACTCAATAGAACTTCATGTTATAATACGATCATCAACATATAAATAAATCAAGTCAATATGCACATTTTCATCCTTCTTGATATATAGATTAGGATGACTTTTACTTTTTCGAAAACCTTGTTAAGAGAAGAAAGTATCAATTTTTTCATATCATGGCCTGGGTTCATATTTAAGTACATATAAATATTTCTTCTACCTGCACACAAGGTGTTCTTGAAATCTACTTTACATACCCTTATAGTTGAACAAGATAAACCTATTCCGTTAATTATCCATTTAGAAAAGTTGATTCTACATCTAATTAATGTAACATCAAATTATATGCAATGGTCAATGCTATCATTATTCTAATTATGTTCATTTTTTCTACTAGTCCAAAAGTATCCTCAGAGTCTATACATCATTTTTGTGAATACCCCTTGTCAACCAATATTGCCTTATATTTATCTATACTGTCATCAACATCAAATTTTGACTTGTACAACCACTTTGAACCTATAAGCACTATATTATTAGAAAATTCTATGAGTTCCCATGTTTTAGTTTTTATTATAGAATCATATTCTTCTTTCGTGGCATCCATCCATACTTTATGGTGTTTATCTTGTTCAAAATAAAAAGGTTCCCTTACATCCATAAATTGAGTCATTAATTAATAATATGTATACTTGAGAGGCGATTTAACTTTCCTTGTTGATATCCATAGTGCCTCGCTATTTTCTATATTTTCTACTGTCCTTCTTCGAGTTGCACCAGTCTTTCTTGGTGTCCTCTAGCTACCTCTAGTTTCAATGTTCCTTGAAGGTTCAACTTGTACTTGTTGAACATATTCTTCTTTACAAATCCAATCATTTTCTTTAGGAATATTCCATACATCATGAGCATCCTCTTTTTGATGTTCATTTGCATATTCATGAAACACAACATCTTTGCTTGAAAAAATCTTATGAGTGTTGGGATGAAATATTTTACATTCATGATCTATAGATTAACCAATAAAAATGCATTTGATGTCCTTGGCATCAATATTTCTTCTGTATTCTTTGGGAATATGAGAAAAGGTGTTGCTTCCAGAAATTCACAACTGACTAACTTCTAGTTTAAAGACACAAATTGATTCAAAAGGTGTTTGTTCTCTAGCATTTTTGTAGGACTTCTATTTTTAAGATACACAACAGTACTTATTTTTTCATCACAAAAGACATTAGAATTTTTTTTACCTTTTATCATGTTCTCAACACATTCAACCAAAGCTCTATTTTTCCACTTAACCACTCCATTCTTCTAAGGAGTATGTGGTATTGTATATTATTCTTGAATTGCATTTTTTTTATATATTTGATGAAGACTCTTGATGTGTACTCTCCCCCTTGATCTGATTTGAATATTTTGATGTACCTCATTGTTTTCTTTTGAACCATGTTCATAAATTCTTGAAAATATTCAAACATGTCAACTTTTTTTCGAATAAAATAGACTCAAGTGTATCTAGTTATATCATCGATTAAAAGAAGGAAATAATATGCTCCTCCAAGTGACATGTTTTGCATGGGGCCATACACATTAGTATGCACACTAGCTCAATAACTTATTTTTTCCTCTTATCTATATGTGTAGGAAACTCTTCCATATGTTGTTTAGCTAATGCACACCCCTCACATTCAACATGTTCATTCTTAAGAATTGGAAGAACCTTGACCATTTCATTCTTTTGGAGTAACATAACATCCTTCTTATTTAAATTTCCATACCTATGATGCCATAATTCTTCTATTGACGTAGTTGTTGATTCTAATGCTTGATGGTCCTTCCTTGTTACATCAATCTTGTACAATCATCCAAATTAGACTCATGTTTCTATAACTTTGTACTGATCATGTATGTCCTTTACAACACATTGGGACTTAAAAAATGCAACTTTTAAATCTTGATCTGCAATAGTGGAAACTGAAATTAAATTATTTTGTATTCCTAGAACATACAATACATTTTGGATTTGTTTCTCCTAACCACTAGGTAAAATAACACATATATCTCCATATCCTTTAATTACATGTCTCTATTGTCTTGTGTGTATATATATATATATATATATATATATATATATATATATATATATATGA
>SNQJ01S0005291.1:279524-333214 GCA_010110895.2 Picea sitchensis | reverse complement strand
TATATATATATATATATATATATATATATATATATATATATATATATGAGAACCATTATTGTTTTTGTTATATTTATCAATGCAATACCTCATACATGACATATTAATTCAATCATCAGAGTCAATAAACGAGGCATTAGCAACATCATTTTTTGTTGATAAAGAAACATAAAAAACAAACAACTTGAGGTTTTTGAAATCATCAATTAATGTGGCATATTTGTCAGGAAAATTTCATCTATGCCTTATATATTTGGGCTCATTAAATTTCCTTATCCTACAATCCTTAGAAATATGACCAAACATACCATAATAGAAGCACTCATCATTCCTTTTTACATTGGTATCTATTCTTGGTGTTGTCATGCCTTACTATGATTTTGCATGTGACTTACCTCCTTTGTTCCTCTCTCTTGTATTTCCTTTGTATGGATGTTTCCCTTTTTCTACCAACACCAAATATGAACTCTCAGACTTGCAATTAAGATTCTTTCTTCATTCTTCCTCTTGCAAAAGAATCTACAAATTCATCAAATATAGGTGTGTTTCCCCTAGCTACAAGATCAACGATAAACATTGATATTCATCCAACTTGCCATTCAATGTAAAAATAACTGGATCAGTACTTGAAATATTCTTGCCAATGTCACCAACACTATCTTTAAGCTCTTTGATTATAGAAATAAAATTATTCATACTTTCATTTTCCTCCATTTTAATTAGAGTAGTTTACTTTTTAGAAACAATACTCGGTTTGTATTTTTCATCTCATACAAATATTTAAGTTCCTTCCATGTTTGATTCGATGTTTTGGAGTCCCTAATATGAGGAATAATGTTTTTTTTATGGATATATTCAATAGCACCTTCACTTTGGTCTCTCATTGTTCCCAATTCTCAACTGAGGTTTTTGGGGCTACTAGTTTTTCTTCGTATCTAGATGAAATTGAGAAAAACGTATACCCTACCAAAACATTATACATCTTAAACTTACAAATTACATAATTTTTCCCATCTAGCTTAATTGACTTCTTTAAATAAGAATCTACTAATGGATTTCCCATGTTATGAATTCAAAGGAAATATTATCACAACTAGAAATTGAAAAAAAAGTTTATGCAAATTGAATTTTGTTATAGGAAGTGATATCAAATAATGGCTTCACTTCTTCTTCAATAAAAAATATATAGTGGTTTATCTCTTTCACATGAGTTCTTTCTCAAATATGGAATCACAAATTTTCCCTCAAACAAGACCTCTAGAGTAGGCTCCCTTCTTCAACATGAGGCTCCCTTCTCCCTTTATTTTGAAGTTGTGGCTTCTTTGCAATGGAAACTCACACTTGGAAGCTTACTAATTATGGATACTCATGATTATACTTTTCTTCTTCACCCAAATGATAACTTATCTTTTCTACCCATGTATTTAGCAGCTCAAAGCTATGACTTACTCCCTACATAAAATTATCTTCATGCACATGACTGCTCTTACTGTGTGCATTCTCCAAGACTGTGGTAGTGATTCTCTTTTCCTCTGGTAAAAGGGGGATTCAAGACACCTATTAAGATAACGATTATCCTCTACACTTCACATGGGATATTATTTAGAAAACACGGTCCAATTCAACTATGCATATCCTCCTTCTTCTACCCCTAAACATAGATTTGATACCAAATAATAGAAATAATAAAAAAACAATCTCACACAAGAATCGAGATAGATGGTCTCACTCACAGTTTGAATTACTACTTGAAAATAAATATATTTATAGGAGAATGGAAAACTCATAAAATTCCTCCAAAACTAGATTTGAAAACAACATGAACTAAAACTACTTAGAAAAAATTTAACAAATTTGATCTACATTCCAACAATGTACTAAATACTTAATTTCTAGATTATTCCTAATAGTTGGAAGGTATGGAGATTCATAATTTTGGATAATGTCACAATTGTATTGGAATGTTTAGAGATCTATTTTGAAGAATGTTACAACCGTTTTGGAAGGATAAAAGTGGGTTAGATTTCTCAACATCAATGCCCACTTCATTAAGTCTAATTCTACCATATCTTATGACATTTTTGAATGTTTCTTCAATATAGTCAATATTAATGTTTTTCACTTTGGATATTTCATCCTTTAACTACTAAAAACTCTCTTTTGTGAAGATTTGAGTTTCCTCTCCAAAAACCACATTAAGTGTTAGGATGTGTACCTCTTTGAATCCATACAACAATGTTTTTTATTGGTCCTATATCGTTATGTTAGGATAGAAAATGATTTGGGTTATAAAACCAAATGAGTTCATTATTGTATTGTCCCCATCCAATTGATGGAGGATGACTCAATAGCCTATACGAATCCCATAGGCTATAGTCAATAAGAAAAAGGGATTCAAGGAAATTTATTTGTTTTCATGGAGTTAAAAGAATGACAAATCCAAAAATTGGCATTAAATAAATAATTATATTTAATTGGCGTTGAAGGGAAAAATAAAGTAAGGGTTTGATCTGGTCAAAAAAGAGGAAAGATATAGAAGGCCCAAGAAAGGATAAATAGATTGTCAACCCTTCTATTTGGAATTATGATTTGATATCTTATTTTATTTCTATTGTAGACAACATTTGCATTGAGGTTTTTGGAAAAACCCTTCCACTATAGGTTTAGTTTCAGTGGTGCAATATCAACCCTAGCTAAACAAAAAGGAGAATTCATTTGGATTTCTCATGGAAGTTCATTGTTGTGTTTGGTTTCTGGCTGGAGAGACTTGGGAGGAATATCTACTTCCAAATTTTGTTGCGATGAGTTTCAGGAGGAGGTCGAGCATTAGATCAGTAGGTTCTAGAGGGTTTTCAAGAATCTATAGGAGGAGACAAACCTGCAGGTTGAGCTAGGTTTGTCCCGTAAGGCCTCCCTAAACGCATCACAGTCATCCCATGAGGACCTTTGGAAATTTGGGTTACAAAAATTATCGGATCAAGTTTGCGAGGGGCTAAGGATAGGATTGAAAGGCTTCTTGTACAGTGGGTACCACTGGATCATAGTAGTGTTGGGCTTGGTGACTCTTGGGATAGTGTATTGGTATCATTCCAGTTTTTCCTGTGTTGTTTTTGTAGTAGATTGTGTAGCTTCCTAGAAACCATTGGATTTGTGTTTCTTAGGAGTATTTTGTAGCTATTATTACAACCATTAGATATCATTGTATTGGTTTTGTGAGTTTCCATCAATAATAAGATGCCATGTTATCTGATTTATTTTTTATGTAATGGATGTATGTTATATGTTTGAAAATATGCCTCATTGAGAAAACTATTTGTAAGAAGTTAAAATCACATTCACACATGAAGGAATAAAAAATTTGTGACATAAACATAATTTCCCCTCCTAGCCTGGTTAGGGACATTAAAATGGAATTAGAGTTGGTGGTTTTTCCATCCCGTGACTAGATTGATGCCTAGAAGAAAAGGGAGTGGAGGAAAACCTCTTGAGAGTCACTGGAAAGTGAAACACATCAGACAAAGTCAGAACCATAAGGAAGCATGGGAGACAACCATGAAGGAAATATGCTCCAAATATTAAAATATTTGGTTAAAGGACATAATGAGGAATCCAAGAGGCAGGTAGAGACAACAAGGTTCCAACAACAAACTCTTGAGGCAATCACATAGTTTATAGAATATTGTGGGAGTACGAATGGTGCAAGTAAAGGTGGACCCAATGGATCCCATTGGGGTGAATTAATACACATAAAGAGTATAAATAATCATAACCCAGCTCAAAAAAGGAGCCTAAAGATCCCTACACCTTTATTACCACATTTTTTGAAGGGAGAACCTACATAGGAACATGATCAACTAGATTAGGCGCTTGATATTAAAAACTGATATAGGGAGTATGAGACGATAAATGAATATATCGGTCAGAAATTTCTATATAATTACTTTGTGACCTCAAACATAAATACACAATGAGGGAGGGGAACAAAGGAAAACATAGTCCACATACCTTTGACCTCATGCACAAGGTGGGAAGGCAGATTATTCCACCCTTCAATGGGTCTACAAAGAGTATGACCAAGGCCTAGCTACATAAGTTGGACACTTACCTCCAACTTAATCCAATGACTGAGTCATAAGAAACTGATTTTTCCACCCTTCACTTGGAAGGCGAATCTCACCAATGGTGGTACCATGGGTTGGTAACATTAGAGGATGCCAACATCACATCATATGTGGACTTCACTAAGAGTTTGATGGAAATGTTTGATAAGAAGGACCATGAGATACACTTTAGACAGTTGGCGCAATTAAGACAGATAGGTACACCAGAAATATACATCACACATTTTCATAGGATGGAAGTTATGGTGACAAATATTTCTCCACAAAGGTTGTTGATATTATTCATGGAGGGTCTAGTTGAACCCATGAGAGGATGGGTGAAGGCCTTCAGGCCAACCTCATTCTAGGAGGCCATCATGATATCCCAAGACATGAAGTACAGACAACAAGAACATGCGAACAAAACCATTTATCTCCCAAGGGGGTAAGGAGACAAAATTTCCCCAGAAGATGTGGAGAGAGAAGGACATGATAGATAAGGAGACTCAAATGGAATTAAGGAAGAATAAACTTTTCTTCAGTTTCAGAGATATGTGGGAACCATGTCATCGATGTATGTGAAAAGATAAATTCCATTACATTGAGGTAGTTTCTGATGAGGAGGATGACAGTGATGATGAAGGTATTGTACATGAAAATGGTGAGCCATCATAGGATATAGAATAGGTTCCATTGTAGGATATCCATGAAGAGGTGACCATTACCACATTTCCAAGATTCCCTAAATATTATGCTTTCAAGTTCAGAGTCATTTTACAAGGGAACAACGTTACAACATTGGTTGATGGTGGGGCCACCCACAACTTCTTTTATGCTACACTTGTCACTAGGAGAAAAATCCATGTAGAGGATTTCAAGGGATTCAATTTGGTAGTAGTAAATGGGTACAACATGACATGCAATCAAAGGATCAAGAAAATAGAAGTAACATTTGGAAAATATACATTGATTGATGACTTTTATATCATGGATTTAGAATATAGTCATGTGGTCCTAGGAGTTCAGTGGTTGTACTCACTGGGATATATCTGCATGAATTACCAGGACAAGGGTGGAAAACATGTCATCCTAAGAGGTATGTCTATAAGTTATCTCAGGATCATGTCTAACCAATGTATGGAGGTCCTTTTGAGACATGAGTACATGCCTTGTGCGAAAAAATGCCTAATCACCATGGAGAAGCCATCATATGAATACCAACATTACCCAGTGAATATCCAAGCATGGCCTGGAAATCATGAGAAATCATTTGAACCATTGGCAATAGGGAGACCACTTGATAGAGGATTTGAGCATGTCACTAAACTAGAAGAGGGGTCAAATCATGTGATCATGACCCCCTACAAAAATCCAAATAGGTTAAAGTACTAAATAGAGAAGGACATAAAGGATTTTTTGGATATGGGACGCATCATGCCTATCTCTACTCCTTTTTCTTTGTAAATGGTATTGGTGAAAGAGAAAGATGGTACTATGAGTAAGTGCATAGACTACAGGGCACTAAATAATAAGACCATCAAAAATTGATACCCAATACCTAGGATTGATGATTTTCTTGATGATTTGTATGAGGTAGTATACCTCTCAAAGATTGATTTGTGATCACGATACCACAAGATTTGGGTTAGAGAAGAGGATATCCATAAAACAACATCTAGGTGTCACTATGGGCATTATGAGTTTGTAGTCATGCCCTTTGGGTTGCCTAACATATGAGATACCTTTCAATCACCCATGAACCATATATTCAAAAAATAGTTTAGGAGATTCTTACTATTTTTCTTTGAGGAAATTCTCATCTATAGCAGGATGTGGGAGGAAGACATGAAGCATGTGGATGAGATTCTCACAATTATGGAGGAGAAATAGATATTTTCAAAGGAGGAAAAGTGTGATTTTGCGTTGATAGATATCCTCTATCTGGGGCACATGATTGGTGTTGAGGGAATAAAGGTGCATCAGGAGAACATCCATACCATATTATATTGGCCAACCCCTAAGTCACTGATAGAACGACGAGTGTTCTTCAGGATATGCAACTACTATAGATGTTTTGTGAAAGAATTTCCACAATTGGTAGCACCATTGACAAACCTCACCAAGAAGGGAGTGTTTTGATGGTCATAATATGCATAAGTAGTATTCGACATAATGAAGAAGGTGATGAGAAATTTCCCAATATTATCACTCCCATATTTCATGCCGCCATTTTTCCTGGAGTGCAACACATATCGTGAAGGGATATGAGTAGTATTGATGTAAAACTGACACTTGATAGCTTTTGAGAGTAGGAATTTAAGGGAGTTGGAGAATATATATTTGATATATGATAAGGATATGTTTTCCATCATGCATGAATTGGGAAAATTCATATAGTACTTGTTAGGAGGATGCTTCATGGTTAGGCCTGACCACAAAAACTTGTGTTACTTATTGGAGTAGTAGGACCTCAATGATAGGGGAAAAAATGGGTAAGTAAGGTGTAGGAATATAATTTTTTCATTGATTATGTAAAGGGGAAGAAACATATAATTATTGATTCCTTATAGAGGAGATGGGTGGCATTCTCCATGTTATAGATATCAGTAGAATGGAAGTTCATTCTCCTGGTGGAACACTCCAAGAATACCTTCTCATGTGATTTGATGGAGGGATGTATTTAGGATGATTGTTATATGGTAGTGGATGAGATCATCTGCTACAAATACAAGATCTATCTTGTCCCTGAGTCCACACAGAAGGATAATAGTTTGAGGGAAGTACATGATTTACCACTGGTAGGGCACCAGGGGTATGTGAAGACCTACTGGAAGGGTCTCAAGGAGGAATTCATCATCCGAGGTAGTGCATGACTTATCAACAGAACAAGTCAGAGTTCACGCATCTTGCAAGACTGCTTGATTCATTTCCAATTCCATAGTAGAAGTGGGATATCATTTCCATGGATTTCATCACAGGATTACCAAAGGTAAAGGGAAAAGACTGCATCTACGTGGTAGTGGAAATATTGAATAAATATGTGCACTTATTTGTTATTCCTACAGAGTATATTGCATCTCACGTAGAAGATATATTCTTCAAGGAGGTGTTCAAAATCCATAGTATTCCAAGGAACATAGTCAGTGGTCGTGATATAAGTTTACTCAATGCATTTTTGTAGGAGTTGTTCAGGTTATCCAAAAACAATTTGACACCTAGCACTAGCTATTAGACCCAGAAAGATGGGTATATTGAGATAGTAAACAAATGGATCAAGGGGTACCTGAGGAACTATGTGTCAGGGAAACAATGGGCATAGATAAAATAGTTACATCTCAAGGAGCATTGTTAAAATATCACTCATCATATGTCCATCGAGTTGAGTCCCTTCAAGAAATTGTATGGCTATGACGCTCCATATTTTTTGGATTTGGCGTTTGGGGAGAGTTGATCTCCTAAGAACAAATATTGGTTGTAGGAAAGCCATGGCATCTTGAGAGTCCTGAAGGAGAATTTGCAGTACACTTAGAATCAACAAATTATGTATGCAAATAGTCATAGGTTATAACACAACTTTGAGGTTATATATCTACTCTTTCTATATTTTCAACCTTACGGACAGTCGTCGTTGAATAAGAGTGGTGTAGAGAAGTTGAAGCCTCGTTTTTATGGAACCTACATAGTAGTCAAGAGAATTGGGGAAGTAGCATATGAGCTAGAGCTACTGGAGGGTATAAGGATCCACAACACCTTCCATGTATCCTTCCTCAATAATTCATTGGGACAATAGGTCACCACCTTGTTAGATATTCCTCCACTTGATGAGGAAGGAAAATTGCTTCTAGCTCCTGAGATGATTGTTAATGTTAGAGAATGAAGAGTGAGGAGAAATTTCATTCGAGAATAATTCGTTGTATGGAGAGGGTTTTCCGTAGAATATTCTACCTGGGAAAGTGATAAGATCTTACAACACCCTAATATGGAGTTTCTTGGGGACAAACAATATTGGGAAGGGAGGACTTTAATGTCCCCTTCTAATTGATAGAGGATTACTCAATAGCCTATATGATTGTTGTAGGATATATTCAATAAGTAAAAGGGATTCAAGGATATTTGTTTGGTGTCACAGGGTTAAAATAAATACAACTCTGAAAAGTGGCATTAAATAAATAATTATATTTAATTGGAGTTGGAGTGAAAAATAAAGTAAGGGTTTTATTTGGTAAAAAAAGAGGAAATATATAGAAGGCCCAAGAAAGGATAAATAGAGGGGTAAACCTTCTATTTGGCATTATGATTTTATATATTATTGGATTTCTCTTGTATCTAGCGTTTTCGTTTGGGTTTCGGGAAAAACTCTTCCACTACATGTTTAGTTTTGGTGGTGTAATATTCACCCTAGACAAAGACGACAAGTCATCTCGAGTTCTCATTGAATTTCATTGTTGTGCTTGGTTTCTTGCTAGAGAGAGTATGGAGGAATATCGGCTTGCATTGGGTGTTTGGGGTGAGTTTCATGAGGACATCAAGAAGGTTGATATAGGGTTGTGTCGCGAGGCCCTGCTAGATGCCACGCAGTCATCCTGCAAGGACCTCTATAAATTGTGATTAAAAAGTTTGTCATAAATATTTTTGAAGGTGATGAGGACATGATTGGAAGGCTTCTAACAGAGTGGGTACTACTATATCATAGAATTGTCGGGATCAATGAGTATTGGGATAATGGATTGGCAATAATCTAGGTTTTCATTTGTTTTTTTGTAGTAGATTATGTAGTTGTGTCGAAGCCATTAGATTTATGTTTCTTAGGATTATTCTGCATCTTTTATTACAACCATTATATATAATTGTACTGGTGTTGTGAGATTCCATCCAAAATAGGATGCCACATTATCTGTTCTAGTTTTTATGTAATGGATGTATGTTATATGTTTGACAATATTCCTCATTGAGAAAATTATTTGTAAGAAGTTCACAACACATTCACATAAGAACGAATAAAAAGTTTGGGATAGAAAACATAATTTCTCCTTCTATCGTGGTTGGGGACATTACAATTATATCTTTTCATATTCATAAACATCCAATGTATTTTTCTAAACCCTTTATAAAAATGAAAAAATAAAAGGAAAATTACACCCCAAAGAAATATTTCAAATTGGAAAATCTTTTGGTGTTGGTACTACCTTATAAACCATCTCCATATTATTTTTTTTTATATATGTAGGATTATTCGCAAAAATCATGTCCAATTGTGGTTTCATGAAGATGTACATTCTACAATTAAATATTGGGCATATTGTGATGAATGAGTGTAAGGTTCATTTAATGCTAAATAATATAAAAGATAAGATACTTTAATATCAATATTACCAGGTGAGTGATTTCAACTAGTTAACAAAAAATATATAAATCAACTTAGATCCATCCTAACTCTACATCTCTCAAGCACTAAGAGTGTTCAAATTCGTGTGGTGAAAACCCTAAATACTTTACACTAGGAATTTCATAGAGCTTGAGTTAAAATGGATGTACGATAATTGCATGACACACACAAAACAAAGAATATAAGTATTAATGTGAAACTAAATCCCAACATCAGGATACAAAACTTAAGTTAGATAGTCTATAACATTATATAGTTAATATCCCTGAAAATTAAAAAGAAAAAGAAGACAGCGATAGAGCGTTAGGGTCCGTGGAGAGCGTCTAGGGTCCGTTTTTGTAGCCAGAGCCGACCATGGCCGCCCCAGGGGGTGGGGATTTGACCCCTCCCCCTCCGAGTTCAGAAGAGGACGCGTTCAGGAAGCTGATTGCCAGCGGAGGAAAGTGCAAGGGCCCTTCTTTGGTTCCAAAATTCATAAAAAAGCTAGATGAAATCCCAGAAATCGCCCTCCCGAAGACGCAAGCAATTAAGATAGCCCTGGCTCTCTCTGAGAGAGGGTTGGTAGGCCAGTTCATGGGACTTTGGCCCTCAGTAAAAACCACCGAAGCTTGGGTCCAAAGGAACTGGAAGCCTCTCCTTAAGCAAGGATTTACCTGCTACCCTTTGAGCAGTGGCTTTTTTCTCTTCGAGTTTATAAACAAGGAAGACAAGGATCTCATTTTCAGAAATGGACCATATTTTATGGGAACCCAGGGGATGTATCTGAACTGCTAGACCCCGGACTTCGATCCCATGGTGGAACTGCCAAAGGAGGTTCCTGTTTGGGTCAGGCTCCCCAAATTTTCGATTCACTGCTGGAACTATGAAGCTCTGCAAAAGATAGGGAATGGAATAGGGAAATTGATTGATACGGTAGAAAACAAGTCCATCTACAACTACGCTAGGATATGTGTTGAAGTGGATCTTGAGGCAGGGCTCCCGGAGGCAGTGAAGCTTACTGTGGGCAACTAGTCTCACTACCAGAAACTCGATTATGAACACCTTCCCTTCAAGTGTAGATCCTGTCAAGAGCATGGACACTTCCAGAGGAATTTCCCAAAGAACCAAAGCCCAGAAAAGGAAGATGTTGAGGGCTCACAAAAGGTCAAGAAAAGAAAACTAGGTCCTAAATCCAAAGATCCAAGGCCAGAGCAGGCGAGCCAACCATCATCTTCAAAGACAAACCCTCAGAAGGCACCTCCGATAGAATGGGCTAACAAGCCAAAGGAAACCAGGAAAGAGCCAATAGTTATAGCCACTCAGTCCCCGCCAGCCCCAGAAAATCCGATACCGGTCAATGAAAACCCTCTAGCAGATGAACCCATGAAGTTGGATGAGGAGCACATCCATTTAGATTCTGAAACGGGCGCAGATACAGATGAGGGGGCCACGGAGACCAGCAGTTCTGTTGGAACCCCAGAGAAGGCCCCTAGAGGAAGGAAACCAGAGAGAAAAAAAAGGGAGGAGAAATCTTACAGGGACGTAACTGCAGGAGTTCAACATACCATCCCGGCTATGATAGAAACCAGATCCTCAAAAAAAGGCAAGGCTTCGAAAGGATCCACCCCCCCCCTTTGTTTCTTAATGCTTTTCATCTCCTGGAACTGTAGAGGGTTGGGAAGAAAACTAAAATGAGAAGTTGTCAAAGATCTAGTCAGAATGACTTCCCCGGATGTACTTCTATTCCAGGAGATGAATATGGAGGAGCCTGAGACCTTCCAGGCTAGTAAAAATTTCTGGAAAAAAGGAGCAGGTAGAGCCACTAGCACCAGGGGAGCTTGAGGAGGTCTAGCCACCTTCTGGAACTCCTCAACGCTAGACCTGATCGAAGAACATAGCACCATCCATTGGTTGTTCATGAAGTTGTTGTACTGCGAATCGGGACATCAAGTTAGCCTCTTTAGTATTTATGCTCCGGTTCTTTTATCGGAAAAAAAAGATTGCTGGGAATCTCTGAATACTTTCCTTTCTACTAACCATCATGAGAATCTTATTCTGGTCGGAGATCTGAATGTCACCCTAGCCCTCTCTAAAAAAAAAGGAGGAACACCTGTAAGAGACCCTGCTCGGGAGTGGGTTGAAGACATTATGCTGGATTGGGATCTGGAGGACATCAAACCCAGTAAAGGAAATTTCACCTGGAACAACAAAAGAGTGGGACCGGGGCACATTGCAGCTCGCTTAGACCACTTCCTGGCTCACTCTTCCTTTTTAACCCTTGGACTTTTCGCCTCATCTGAAATCCTGCAAGCTTGCACCTCGGATCATAAGCCCATCTCCCTTTCCCTGACCCCTGGGGAAAATCCGGGCCCGATCCCCTTCCGCTTCAGCCCGTTATGGGTCTCCTCGGAAGGCTTCTTTGAGTTGGTTTTGGAGTCCTGGAAGAAGAGTGTGTTGGGATCACCTTTGTTCATTTGGGAAGAGAAACTGAGAAGGCTCAAAGTGGATCTCAAAAACTGGGCAAAGAACCTGCCCTCCCCTTTGCAGGAAAGGAAAAAATCCCAAAGGGCCCTGGAGAATCACCAACATCATATGGAGTCTGCCCCGGTAACCCCAATGATGCTTAACGACGAGTTGGAGCTGCAAAAGAAGCTTCACAAAGCTCTTAGAAGAGAGGAAGAGTGCTGGAAAATAAAGTCGAGAAGTCTCTAGCTCCAAGCAGGAGACAAAAATAGTTCCTTCTTCCATAAGCAAGCAGAATCCCGAAAAAATCATAACTCAATCAGAGAGATCCAATTTCAGGGAAAAACCTACAAAAAACTTGAGGAGATCAAACTTGCAGCCCACTCCTTCTATAAAAATCTGTTTACTGAAGAGTTGGAGGCCCCTACTAGACCAGAGCTCTATCCTCTCACGGTGGTCCCCAAGCTGGTAAATGAAGAGGAAAACCGTTCACTGACATGCCCTATCACGACTGAGGAGATCAGCAAATCTCTCCAAGCTATGAACCCAGATAAAGCCCTCGGGCCTGATGGATTCACGGCCAGGTTCTATATAGCCTGTTGGGATATCATCCAAAAAGATCTAGTCATAATGGTGAGGAAATCTCAGAACTGTAGCAAAATTGGAGGGAGCACCAACTCCTCCTTTCTAGCTTTAATCCCCAAAGAGAAAGGTGCCCAAAGCTTTGCAAGATTCCGCCCTATTTCACTTTGCAATTCGGGGTACAAAATCATCACCAAAGTAATAGCAAACAGAATAAAAAAATTCCTCCCCAGGATCATCTCGGAGAACCAGGGGGGCTTCATCCAGGGGAGACAAATCCAGGACAATATTATCCTTGTGCAAGAGGCTATCCACTGAAGCTGTGAAAGGAAGGAGAAAGGAATGTTAGTCAAGTTGGATCTGGCGAATTCCTTTGATAGAGTCCGACTGAATTTCCTTTTTGTTGTGATGCTCAAGATGGGATTTCACCCACATTTGGTTCGCTGGATTAGGGCATGTATAGCGGGGCCGTGGATTGCCCCACTGGTCAATGGAAGATCAACCAAGTTTTTACAAGCCTCAAGGGGACTTAGATAGGGCTTCCCCCTGTCCCCCCTACTCTATGCCATTCAAGCGTCTGTGCTAAGCTTTCAGCTGAATAAGAGCATGCAGCAGCGCTCCTTAATTGGCCTCTCAATTTCTCCTAGAGTTGAGAGAATTAATCATGCTCAATTTGACGATGATACGCTCCTTCTGGGCCAAGCCAACCTGTCCACCGCAAGAGCTCTCAAGAAAGAATTGGATGACTACACTGAAATTTCAGGCAGCGAAATTAGTTTGAGGAAGAGTAACATTTATGGCTGGAACTGCCCGCCTATAGAAATGATTGGAATTTCCAGGGTGCTGGAAATGGAAGGAGCTTCAACGTGGGAGTCCATTAAATATCTAGGAATCCCTCTAGTCAAAGCAACTCCCAGAAGTAACCTGTGGCTGCCTCTGTTGGACAAGATGAAAGCCAGGATCTTGGCCTGGGGAGCAACATGGCTGAACAAAGCAAGGAAGTTAATCCTCATAAATTCTGTTCTCACCTCTCTTCATGTCTACCAGGCCTCCATTCTCCTTGCCTCGAGAGGATTTGTGAGAGACTTAGACAACATATTGAGAAAATTTCTTTGGGAAGGGGGAAGGAATGAGGGGAAAAAAATGCACCTAGTCAGCAGGGATAAGGTTAAAGCCCCCAGGATGGAAGGTGGGCTGCAAGTAAGAGATGTGGCCACTCAGAATCTGGCCATGGGAGGTAAGATTCTCTGGAAGATGATAAGAGGTAAAACCACTTGGATCTGCAAATATCTAAGGCTTAAATATTTCTGTGGTCACAAAGAAAGGTGCCTTGATCGCCCCCCCTTGACTAAAAAAGGCTCTCCCATCCTTTCTCTCTGCCTTAAGGCTCTTGATTTGATTACCTCAAAGATTTTTTGGATCCCGGGGAACGACAGAAAAATCATGTTTTGGGAAGACTCTATTTTAGGACAGACCCCTTTAAGTTTTTCGGAAGGGATGGAAAACATCAAGAGTGGGCTCCATTCCTTTAGCAAAGTCACCCTATGGGACCTTTCATCTTGGAACTAGGATGTCTCTTGGCTTAAGTGGGATTTGGGGGACTATCCGCAACACTTAGAAACTGAAGCTCGAACCCTCCTGGATGCTCTTCAAGGGTGCTCCCCCTCCTCGACCAGGAAGAAGGACAAAAGAGGTTGGGGCTCTACGTCTGGCAGTTACTCTGCTGCAGCTGGTTATGCAGCCCTGCAAGCAATCCCTTGGGTAGCCCCTGATCCCTCGGTGTGGATAAATCTCTGGCTTCTTCCCTCCCTTCCCAAATTAGATCTCTTCTGCTGGTCCCTTCTGCACAACAGTACCCTTTCTTGGGAAAACCTCTCAAAAAGAGGTTGGGAAGGGCCCTCTCGATGCCCTCTCTATGCTTGTCATGTTGAAACCTCTGTCCACCTTTTTCTCCTTTGTCCCTATGCTCTGGAACTTTGGAATCTCATTCTTATCCAGTTGAATGTACCCATGCCTTCTTCAGTTATCTCATTGTTTACCTCCTAGGTCGATCTGGCTCCCTTCTCCTTTACCAAGTTGAACCTGCTAAAGCATTGCTGGATGTGGGTGCCAAAAGTAGTCTGCTGGAAAATGTGGCTGGAGCGAAACAACAGGATCTTCAGGGATATAGCAGGGACGCCGGCCCAAACTGCACTCAAAGTGAAAGCGATTCAGGGTGATCTGATAGCCTCAAAGACTAATATCACCAACGAAGTAACCCCTAACAAAGATGAGTATATCTGGTTCCATGAGCTTGATCCCTCTCTCCTGGACAGAACTAAGCAATTTACCAAAAACTATTCCCCTTGGGAAATTAGGCTGGAGGAACAAGAGTTCTTAAAGTGGAGATCTTCTTTGGAGAAGCATATCCTACAGGTGGATGGGGCCTCGAGAAGCATATCCTACTCGACATCTCAGGGAAAATTGTGCTCAAATTTTCCTGGGGGCTGGGTCTGAACACCAATAATACAACTGAAATTTTAGCAATCTGGTAGGGGTTGGCTCAGACCAGAAGGTTATCAATTTCGAATTTGGTTGTCATAGGGGACTCTAGAATCTTGATCCATGCTCTCAATCAGAAGAAGGCTCCCAAAAACGTGGGCTTGGACTATTATTATAGAAAGGTTCTGGTCCAGATGAAAGACTTCGAAGAGGTGAAGTTCTACCACGTCCTCAGGCATCTTAATCAGTTGGCAGACCACGAAGCGAACAGAGGCACCTCCCTGGGAAAGGGAGTCATCGGTGTAAATGGAGCTGAAATTTATGATCCTATCCCTTAGAGTCTGGGGAGAAGGAATCGACCGGAGTTCTCCTGTCAGAAATTGCAGAAGTCTGAAATTTGCCAGGAAGGAATCCAAAGTGTAGGCATGAAGGTATGAGGCAGGTGAGAGAAGTCTTGTGCAGGGACGCGCTAGAAAAAGGATAGGGGCATCAGGACAGTGCTGGAACATATGCTAAAACAACACTGGAACATATGCTGAAACAGTGTTGTAACTTATGATGAAACACAATGTTGTAACTTATGATGAAACACAGTGCTATAACTTATGCTGAAACACAGTGCTGGAACATATGCTAAAACAGGGCTGCAACATTTGCTGAATCATAGTACTGGAACATATGCTGAAACACGGTGTTGGAATGCTGGAACAGTACTAGAACATATGTTGAAATAGTGTTGTAACTTATGCTGAAACATAGTGCTGTAACTTATGCTGAAACACAGTGCTGGAACATATGCTGAAACAGGGCTCGAACATATGCTGAAACACAGTGCTGTAACATATGCTGAAACACAGTGCTGGAACATATGCTGAAACATAGTGCTGGAACATATGCTGAAACAGTACTGGAACATATGATGAAACAATGTTGTAACTTATGCTGAAACACAGTGCTGAAATATATGTTGAAACAGTGCTGGAACAGATGCTGAAACACCGCTGTAACAAATGCTGAAACAGTGCTGAGACATATGTTGAAACAGTGCTGAGACTTAAGATGAAACAATGAATGGAGTTTCGACATTTAAATTTAATCCAGTTCTATTAGAAGACGTACAGGAACTAGTTCAGTTCACAAGGCTCTAGCTTTAGAAGTAGAATGGTTCAGAAAGACAAGCCCGAAGAAATTCGAGGCCATTTGTAATTGGATCTGTGGCTAGTCCACCCCATTAATATAATCTATAACCGTTTCTGTTAAAAAAACCATTATATAGTTAATGATCACACCCCAAATACTACTTATCAATTATAGCAACAAGACCACATGTTAGAGTTATATTGAGGGAGGATGTTATCAGTTCAACGCAAGGATTTCTAGTGGAAAACTATCTCATTTTTCAAAACATATTTGTCAAGCACTAAGTGTGATCAAGACCGTTAGGTACAAACACTTCCTTATGGTTTTGCAACAATAACTTGATAGATCTAGAGTTAAAATAGAACTAAGATACTTGTAAGACAAACATAAAATTTAGAAGATAAGTATTAGTGTGGAACTAAATCCCAACATAATAATATCACCCTTAAATTAGATATCATGTAGCATTATACAGGTAATGACCACAAGCCAAACACTACCTACAAAGCATAATAACAAAATTGAATGTTAGTGATAGGTTGAGACACAATGTTATAACATCAATCCAAGGTCTTTAAGTGAAAAACTAAGTCCGTATTCATAATATGCATTAAGAACATATAAGCCTAAGTTATTTTTCTTTTCTAAGTAAAGTGTTTTACATTAAAAGCATTAGGCCATCAATCTAGTAGGTCTTTCCTTATTATCTCTAATATTTATAAAATTTTTGAGATATAAGTTTCAATGTAGATTACAAATTCTTAGTCAAGAAAGTGCTTTTATTATAATTTTGATGACAAGTTAAATATGCCATTTAAAATGGTTTGATGGTATTTTTACGGTTAACTATTTAAAATTTCCACTTTATATTAATGTGTTTTAATCAATGATATATTTATTTTACATGAAACCTGCATTATATAAAGATAATTTTATATTATTAATATTTTGAAATTAAAATAAATTGATTTAATCTATATATTTAAATATATATATAAACATATTATATCTTGATATTTGATATTAAAGATAAGCTGCGATATTATAAAAAAAAAATTAAAAATAGTGTAATTTTTTTTTATTGAAATTAAGTCAACAAAACTAAACTACTAACAAGTACATATATGTTCCCTATAATGCACTATATTTAAAGAGGATTATGTATATAATCAGAAGGATGTTGTCAAAGACAACTTAAAAATTATAAAAATTAAAAATAGTGTAATTTCTTTTTATTGAAATTAAGTCAACAAAACTAAACTACTAACAAGTACATATATGTTCCCTATAATGCACTATATTTAAAAAGGGTTATGTATATAATCAGAAGGATGTTGTCAAAGACAACTTGGAGTATATTTAAAGACGGTTATGTATATACTTAAAAGAATGTTGTCACATATAACTTGGAGTAGGACAACATATGAGCCCCAAGATGTTTCTTAAAAATGAAGTTAGCAAAACTGAAGTTTCGTAAAATCTAAGTCAACAATTTTAAACCAACTAACAAGTGCATGTGTGTGCTCTATAATGCATTGCCTGCATTGCCTCAGAATTGAGATGTAAGTAAAATTCCTTCAACCTTAACTAATCAAGATAAGGTTGTCAAAGAATTTTTTAAATGAAGAAATATGCATAACATGCTCTTTATTTGAAAAAAAAAAAAAAAGTAAGTTATGGCCATAAAAAAATTTCATCATAGTTTGTAAATATTTTAAACCAGAAAAAAAAAGGAAATTAAAAAAAAAAAAAGATCATAAAGATTTAATTTAAGTTTTTTCTTTAAGATTTCATGAATGGCTTTAGCGTCCCGTCCCTAGTCTTGTTTAAAATGATAGTTATTGCAATAGAAATGGGAACATACCTTAGGATCGCACAAATTTATGTGAAGATTTTATGCAACCACATTGAGATATTTTTAGTGAAGATTTCTCCAACTACACAAAGAATATATTAAAAATAATAATGAAAAATTTGTGTAGGCAAAATAATAATGAATCTCATCCTCAAGGTTATATTAGTGAGTTTTTGGACCTATACATTAAGCATATTTTAATAAAACAAATTCCATGAGACAGTGAAACTCATTCTACATGATATCACATCCCACTTGGAAGAAAGGCTTACATATTCAAAAATATAAGTAATGTTACAACTAAGTATAGAGGTTTGGAAATTCATTTTGAATTATATTGTAAGGTGAAATGGAATATTTGGAGTGAGTAAAATGTCTTGTGTAACATCACACTCTTGCACGTACTGAGCGAGCTTATTCTTTGAGGACGTTTGCTTGCTAGGGATCAAGATTATTATACTATTAGGAATTTGATTATGATTATGAGGCGTTTTGGATTGATGGCTTCTTATTTTGATGTATTGACATAGACATGTGTTATTGACTCGGTTTTCCTGAGTGAGCAGGATTTTGGACCTTGAGGATGCAAAGGCATCAATGAAACCCCTTGGACTCCAGATCAAGTCGAGGCATGGAAAATTGGGGTTTGATTGTTGTATATATTAAATTTGTGCATTTGATTAGAAGATATGATTATGGATATTATTTCTGACATTATTCGTTGATGATGCATGATGACGATAGATTGCGACCAGACTCACATGTGGAGTAGAGAGGTCATGCACAACTACCAGAGACGTTGAGGAACAGGTGTGGATATCGGCCCTGCCACATCCTACAAGCACTCTTGCCATGGCTTGAACTGTAGGTTAACGATTACCTAGTTCTAGAAGACCCACGATGTCGTGAGGGCAGATTGCGACATTCTCTCATGATGATTCTAAGAAGTGTGCAATAAAGAAGGGACCTTATTCCTTAGAGGCCCTTAGTATCCCACAAGATCACTTGGCGAAGTATTGACTCAAGGTTTTTTTTATGTCTACCAAGTGAGTCAAGCGGCGAGTGGCACCCTTGGAGCACGGAGTGCTTCCTGAAGGGCATGCCACGCAAGGGAAATGAAATGAGGCGAGTGGCACCCTTGGAGAACCTAGTGCATCCTGAAGGGAATGTCACGTTGTTAATTAATAAATGAATACACCTATATGGCCTTAGAACGAATAACGTGATAAGAAATATTTAAAAACAATTTTCCCTAATAAAATGTCGCCCAGCCTCGAAAATTAAAATCTAGGTAAGTGATACTTATGATAAAACTTTTTATATTTATATAAAAATAAAAATAAAAATAAATAAACAACAATAATAATCATCATTAATCATGTGACGAGAAGGGGGTAAGCGATTCAATTAATTTATAAAAAAATCTTTTGGGGGGATAAAATTTAAAAAGGGGGGAAAAGGGGAAATAATTGTTTTGTTACATATGCTAATTAAAAAAATTATTAATTAAAAAGAAAAAGGGGAAAAAGGTAATTTTCTACACTTGCCAAGTTGAGTTTAAATGAAAAGGGAAAGAGGGAAATTTAAAAGAATTAGGAAACTTGGAAAAAACAGGAAACATAAAAAGAAAGAGAAACATAAGAAAAAAGCAGAAAGACTAACTAGGTAAGGTATCTAGCATTTAATAACTTTATAAATTAAACTCAACAAGTAAATTAGTAAGGGGGAAGGTCATTAATTGGTGTAAGGGAATATGGGGACACCTAGGAGCGATTCTATGAATTATTTTAGGTGGGTGAGGGAAATAGGAGTAATTAATTGATTAATGAAATTAATTTATGGTGCAATGAAGGGGATGGGTGACACATGTACGGGGAGGATTTTTATGAATTAAATTATTGAACATTAAATTAAATGGTATTTTGGGAAATTAAATGACCTAGAAACTCTATATAAAGGAGGGAGGTGGAGGAGGATGGATCACTTATGTTATGCATAACGTTATGTTGCAAAATTTCAGACTTGACTAAATTAGCTTGTCGGAGTTTGGATACCCAACTCGGTGAGGAGTGGTAGCTCTGCCTTGCAAGGCTAGTTTATCCTTTGTTCAATGTGCATTTCCCCTTTGCGACTAGGGGGGCTAAGGGAGAAGGAGAGTACCCGTAGTGTTGGATGGTAGGTACTGGTGAAGTCTCATCGGTTGACAAGCAGGAGCGACATGGAGCACATGGGACAATGACTCAGAGAAAACAACCTGGGATACGGTATGATTTCTTTCATTTTTCATGGTAGATTATCATTTACCTTACACTTTCATTTATGTATTTTTAACTGTGTAAAGAAGGTGTTGAACTTAGCAGTGTAATCGAGAAATTAAATTTCCTTAGCCTTAAGTTTGTTACTTGAATTGATTCCCTTGGCAATAGATTCCTAAATGTTGTGATTGTCCTATGGTTTTATTGATTTTGTGATGAGTTTTACCTTCTTACTTTTCCCTCGTCCCTAGCTCATCAGTCCTTGCCTGAGCAGTCGGCCAGGAGTGAGATCGACGATCGTCACTTCATTGTTAATAGAGCTATAGATCCAAAATTCATTCTTTTCTCTATGTGGATGATAAGCGAAGGATGCTTCTGCCCATCTTTCTGCCCCTGTTGATTGTTCTTGGTCGAGTGATTGTCTTGCATCTTGCTGCGATTGATTACCTATGCTATTGTTATTCCTTTCCCATAACGAACCTCTTATGATCCTCTACATTGATATATGCATTTTAAATACCCTTCTCGCAATTATTTAAGTCTACATTTGATGCAATCCTCGCAAAGCAACTCTGCATTTTTAATACCCTTCCCGACGATGATTTAAGTCTGTGTTTTTAATGCTTCTCCTAGCGAATATACTGTGTTTTTTTTTCTACTTCTGGTCTTCCATTTACTCGACAAATTTAACCTTACGTTTACATCTCTGGCCTGTGATTATACTCTTCTTTTGGCCACACTGGACTGTGTCTCATTCTTTCATTTACATGACTTCATTTTAATTCCTTTTCTCGCTACATTTCTCAATGGTCTTGCATACTCGCATTTCCATATAACCGTGATTTACCAAGATTCCATTAAATTATTTTGTAAAGAGTGTGAATGCATTTTAAATTGATGTTTGGGAGTGATTTTGTTTATTCCTTGGTAATTATCATGTGAATAATTATTCATAAAACAATTCCCTCATATGTATTTTAGTTTCAGTTAATCTCTTGGAAAAACATACATTTATGTATTAACACCACAAATTTATATATTAACACTGTGAATTTATCATTTATAACTCAACGCTAACTCAGCATACATGACCTTTTCAACTCTGCGATTTTTTGGTATTTAGACAGTTTAATTCTCACTCTAGATAGTTCAATCGACGTTTTTTTTTTTTTTTTTTTTTCTGAAGTGGCTCCATTTCTCTTTTGCTCATGTTCCCATCACGATTTTATTATAGCTTTTAATCAATAGTGATATCCCAAAAATTTGAATCACAACGATTGATTGCTCTATGGACTGTGTAATTGCTTGGTGAAATTCTTGCTTGGGTGTCGGTAATGGTGGGCACAATTCATGCATTGGATTGTGTATTGGGTAGTGTATCCTCTTGGTAATGAGTAGCTATAGTGGGTAGCATTTTTACAATACATTGGTGGTATGTTACTGCGTGTTGGGTAGTTGTAATAACTATGTAAAAGGGGCAGCTTAATTTCTGTGCAATGATGAGGATTATGTTGTTTTTATGATAGCCTTTTATGACATTTTCTAACAACCCTTTCAAGAATAAATGACAACGATTCCTTCCTGTTTCCATGCTATCTTCTTTTAATATTAAGCTATATCATTATTTCATCTTTCCTGTAATTAATAGGTTGCACATGGTAGATTGAAGTCAGGAGTTTGGGTAATGTGGGACAATGATGGGTTTAATTCAGCCAACATACCTTGAATGGATAGACAGTGATTAATCATGCCATCTTAGTAAATTAATTTATGCTATCATGGAAACATTTCCCTAGATTTTGTCTTTAGCGATATTCCTATTTCCTTATATAATAGCTATCCATATGCACTTATGCCAGCGAGTTAGATTTCCCCTGGCTATGATGTAACAGTAACACTTGCCTCCAGACAACACTTAAGTATTACACCGACAGTAATTTTGGCAATAAATTTGATAGTATGCCAACTTCACAGTAACCATATTACGTGTGACAGTATTTTTATATGCGTTATGTATAATAATAGCCAACAACAATATAGTATAGACTGAACGACATATCTAGTGATTAATATTGAATGTCTTACCCAACATGATTGTAGTGAATTGATTAAACCAAGTTTCATACTACTAAATTAAAATACAACCCAAGGACAGTGTGTTCATCTAATGGATTAAAGAACGACATTGAATAATGTTGTTAGTGTTATAATTATAGTATTGTATATTAATAGTGTTAATAGAATTATATACTAATGTTGTTAATATATGAACAACGTTAAATATTGATGGTTTTAGTATTGTTGTTTATTGTTAAATCATTAATTTTAGATTTATACTCATTGACTAAATTAGACTTGTTAATTTAGACAACAAATCGCTTACTATATAAGCAACATGATTTAGTAGTTCACTTAATCTAATGGACAATGGGTTTTGTTAATCATCTTTTCTTGATTTGTTAAGTGCCTAAGTTAGGACACCCTATCATAATGTTTAGGACCCTAGTAGCCTAGTTACCATTCACTCCTTCACGATTAGACCTCTTGCTCAAGGGGTGGGTTGATGGTGAAGTCATGTTTTTTCTTGCGCTTTTTCTTGAGTGACGTCATATTGCATCTTGTCGACCTGTTGTTTGTGGGTGTGGGTGTAGTATTCTTGTCAATTGTTAGGCTCCTAGTGCCTAGATTGTTCATGGGTTCTTGGTCTAGATAAGTTATTTTTTGTCAGGGTTATCGCCACACCTATCACCTGGGGACGACATGAGTCCTGATCAGGGGATCATGGTGCACCCTATTGGATAGGGGCAAATGATAACTTGGCCGGAGTCTGTGCCTTCCATGCGAGTGTTGTTGATCATTGTAAGTTTTGTATTGGCACATGGGTTGACCTCCTTCATGCATTGGGGATGTGCCCCATAGTGGTTCTAGTCACTATCTGTCAAGTTCGTTGTGTTGGGATGGCAGAGGTTGTCATTTTTGTGTCGGTCGGGAGGTCGTCTCTATCTTTTGATTACACATGTCTCTCCCAGCTGCTCATTGTGCTAGTAGGTTGAGTCATAGTTGTCCATTGCCTAAGCAATGTTCTTGTGCTCATCATCCATTGTGTGGTTCAAATGTTGTCGTCATTTCCTTCCTACCAAAAAAAAACAAATTCACTTTTTCTTCGCCTACAGTCATAATGATTGGGGTCATTACATATGGTATTAGAGCGGGTTCAACCCTATGACTCTGGATCGCTAGGATTTTCACTGTAGTAAAACCATGAGTATTAACCCTTGTGTTAATTAAAAACCTTAACGTGTTCATGTGGTGATCGCATTTAGAGGACGTGTCATAGGTTCGCAACGTGGTGTCATGGAAGGAGGTGCAACCCCTCCACAAGTTCTCGTACCCTCGGAGTCGAACCCCCAAGGGGACGAGAAAGTCCTTGGGCTGGATTTGCTTATTGTAAGGGATGATGATGGTCTGAGAAGGCCCTTCAAAGTAATGTCAAATGGCCATGATTCACCATCGATACTGAGATGAGCCCAGGGCACCTGTACTTATGAGGGTCCACAGTGTGTCTTAGCTAGTACCATTAGCATCCACTAAGAACTCGAGAGAGTTAAGTTATCGAGTCCACGAGTGTCATGAACGGTTGTGTCACCGAGGCATAGTTTTAGAGAAAGGCGTTGTGCTTCACACTTCGCGATTACAACCTCTAGCATGAAGGTCTACATGGTGGTATTTCAACTGAAGGGGAGCTCTCTTCTATGGCGGAAGATGCTACTGCCACTTTGAGCATGGACGTCAACGATGTGTCATGGGATTGTTCGAGGAATGGTTCCAGGAGAGGTATATTTCTAAGGAATTCATGGAGTGTCACCTCAACGAGTTCAACTCCTTGCAAGAAGGAATCCACACAATCCCTGAGTACGAGGCCCATTTTTGGAGCTTCTTCGATATGCTCCACACCTTTCTTCCAAGAAACTTAAGGTCAACAGGTACATGTTGGCCTCAGTGTTATGATCCATCTTCTACTTCGAGTACCAGGAATACTGGACTGAAGAAAGTTTGTTGGATTGTGGGGAGCCACATTACCATCATTACTGCCGAGATGATGGGTTGAAGCATATGGATCACTCATACCCATTACCATGGGATTTTTGGGAAAGGCCCATCGAATTCATGTAGTGGTGATTAACCACCAGGTAGAGCACCCGTCGACTGTGCTCGAGACGTCAGGTACTGTCGCTGACCAAACCTTTAATATTTTGATAGATCTCACTGCTACCAAGGGATTCATTTATGGTGTAGCGCTAAAAAGGATTAAGGTAAAGGTAGTCGCACATGATGAGTTTATCTTTGTAGAGATGGCTTCGGGAGCCAAACAAAAGGTTGGAGGGAAGGTTACGGGTTGTACCCTTAACATGGGAGAGTTTTCCACTAGGCCCAACTTGTACATCACAATCTTAGGATCTTATGACGTTGTGATCAGTATGGACTGGTTAGAATCGCATGAGGCGATACTGAATTGTAAGATGAAATAGTTGATCTTGGTTGAAAACAAGGGACAAAGGCACATGGTTTTAGGTTGGAACCAGGGAGTTCCCCTGAGATTCATCTCTTCCTTGCAGCTACGGAAGAGCATGTGCAAGGGATTTAAGCTTTATGCGATCCTTGCGTTAAATGAAAAGGGAGTACCGGAAGGTCTATAACACCTTCTGGTGGTGAGAGAGTTTGTAGACATCTTTCCAGAGGATTTACCCAGGATGCCTCCAAAGAGGGAATTGGAGTTTACCATAGACCTGAAACTGGGGACTGAGCCGATAGCAATAATTCCTTATTGGATGTCAACCCCAAAGTTACATGAGTTGAGAATGAAACTGAAGGAGTTGTTGGACCTAGGACCTATTCATCCAAGCGTGTCACCGTTGGTCATGCCTGTTATTTTCATATGAACGAAGGATGGGTCGTGGAGGCTCTCCATTGACTACCATCAATTGAACAAGGAAATGATCAAGAATCAATATCTGTTGCCAAGGACTGATCATCTGGTCGATCAGATGAAGGGTGTGACAGTGTTCTCAAAGATCGATTTGCGATCAAGGTATCACCAATTACGGATCAAGGAGGATGAAGTCTTTAAGACTGACTTTAAGACGAGTTCTTGGCATTATGAGTTTATTGTTTTACCGTATGGACTAAAAAATTCCCCAGGGGTATTTATGAGTTTGATGAATGGGATGTTCCGCGAGTACTTGGTCAAGTTCATCCAAGTATTCATTGACGATATTTTGATTTACTCTCGAATGATGGAGGATCTTGATGAGTACTTGCACTTTGTACTACAGTGTCTGCGAGAGCACAAATTGTATGGGAAGTTTTCCAAATGATCGTTTTATGAATTGAACATTCACTACTTAGGAAATGTCATCTCCGACGAAGGTATCACCGTTGATCCAACAAAGGTAGAAGATATTATGGAATGGATTGAACCAACGAATGTCCTAGAAGTGAGTAGCTTCATGGGTTTAGCAGGATAATATCAACGATTCATCGATAAATTTTAGAAGATAGCAAATCTGATTACGGAGTTACAGAAGAAGAGCAAGAAGTTCGTTTGGACCGAGAAATTCATGGAAGCAGTTTGGCGGATCAAGGAGCTATTGACAACGAAATTGATACTAAAGGTACCTGACATGGACGCAAACTTCTTGGTATGCACTGACACATCCAAGGAAGGCCTAGGCGGAGTCTTGATGCAATATGATTGAGTGATCACTTACAACTCAAGGAAATGGAGAAGGCATGAGGAAAACTATACAACACATGATTTGGAGTTATTATCCATTGTATATTCATTGAATTTTTGGAGACCCTACCTTGTTGGACGAAAATTTTGAACTAAACACTGACCACTGTGGATTACAACACATCTTTACGCAAAGCGACCTGAACGCTCGAGAACGGTGTTGGTCGGAATTTCTTAGGGAGTATGATTTCGAGATTACTTACATAAAGGGAACAATGAACTGAGTAGAAGATGCATTGAGTCAGATACCATGCATATTTTCGGTGTTCCCTCTTCATACGAATCTATGCAAAACGATTCTAGCCTTACAATGCAATGATGAATGGTAAAATGAGGTTGAGGATTTTAGTGGACAAAACACAATGATGGTACCAATATTTGAAGGATTACATTTGACAATGATGGATTATTGAGGTTTAAAAATAGGATTTACGTACGACCAAACAATGAGTTGAAGATCTTGATCCTAAACAAGGATCATAGAGTAGTATACATGGCTCACCCAGGAGTCATGAAGATAAGGGCAGACCTTAAACCCTTATTCTTATGGAAAGGAATGAAGGCATACATAGTCAACTATGTGGCCAGATGTCTAGAATGTCAGAAGGTAAAGGCCGAACATAGACATCCAACAAGATTACTACATCCACGTGCTATTTCAGGATCAAAATGGGAGGTTATTTCAATGGATTTTATTTTTGGATTGCCACTAATGGCAAGGATACATGACTCGATTTTCATGGTAGTCGACACTCTGATGAAGAGTTCTCATTTTGTTTTTGTGTGTATGATGTATCAGGCAACTGACATAGCTAGATTTTTCATTAGTGATATTGGGAGGCTACATGTCATACCTAAGAGGATTATATCCGATCGAGGATCGATGTTTACTGGACAATTTTGGACTAGTTTCCAAGAGGACTTAGGAACCCAACTTAACTTTAGTACTATGTATCACCCATAGACTGATAGGCAGACTGAATGAATGAACCGGACCATGGAATACATGGTGTGCATGTCGTTATGGACCAACAAAAGAGTTGGGAAGAATTCTTTCCACTGGTAGAATTTGCTTATAACAATAATTACCAAAGCGCCATTAAGATGGTGCCTTTCGAGTTCTTTATGGGAGACTGTGTCGAATGCCTTTGAGTTTGGATTGGATTTAGGATAGGGTCCTAGTGGGACCGAAAGTGATCCAAGAATTGGAATATTAACTGCAAACTATAAGACAAAGGATCAAGGAAGCGCATTATAGACAGATTAGTTATGTTTATGGGCATCGTGTCGACCATAGTTACGATGTGGAGATCGAGTATTTTTGTAGCGGAAATCACATAAGAGTTCGATGAAGTTCGGAGAGGGGCTAAATTATCTCCTAGGTTCATGGAATCCTACAATATTGTGGAAAAGAGAGGACCATGGCCTAATGACTAGCCTTGCCTGATGCTTGAGGCGTATGCATGATGTCTTTCACTTCTTTGTTTGAGACTTTATGATTAGTGATCCTACACAAGTTTTGACTTGAGCACCTTGTGGGTGTCGGATGAGGGTGCATGCACAACTTACCTAATCATCATCATGGATCATCACATTCAAAAACTACGACATCGAATAGTAGATCAAGTCAAGGTACAATGGGACTACTATAGGCTACACTCGACGACTTTGGAGGACGGATATGATATGCACCAACAATTTCCATTTTTGTTTGATAGATAGACTTATGTTACTGTGATACAAATTATTTCGGCACATTTATACTCTAAAAATTCAAGAAGAAGTTTAGACCAAGAGGGGGTGTATGTAACATCCCACTCTTACACACACTGAGAAAACTTATTCTTTGAGGACACATGCTTGCAGGTGATCCAAATTATTATAGTATTGGGCATTTGATTATTATTATGAGGCATTATGGATTGATGGCTTTTTATTTTTCTCTATTGACATAAACAGGCGTTATTGACTTAGTTTTCCTGAGTGTGTAGAATTTTGGACCTCGAGGATGCAGAGGCATTGATGAAACCCCTTAGAATCTGGATCGATTCGGGGCATGGACTATTGGGGTTTGATTGTTTTATATATGAAATTTGTGCATCTGATAAGATGATATGATTATGGATATTATTTCTGACATGATTTGCTGGTGATGCAGGCTGACAATAGCTTGCCAACCAGACTCACATGTGGAGTAGAGGGGTCATGCATGACTACCATAGATGTTGAGGGATGGGTGTGGAATGTAGCCCTGCCACAACCTACTAGAACTCACGTCGTGGCTCGAACTATAGGTTAATGATTACCGAGTTCGAGAAGACACACGATGTCGTGAGGGCAGACTACAACAGTCACTCATGATGATTCTAAGGGGTGCACAATAAGGCAGGGGCCTTATTCCTTAGAGGGCCTTAGTCTCTGACAAGATCACCTGGCAGAGTATTGACTCCAGGGGTTTTTGATGTCTACCAATTCAGTCAAGAGGTGAGTGTCACCCTTGGAGCACAGAGTGCGTCCTAAAGAGCACGTCGTGCAAGAAAAATGGAAAGAGGTGAGTGGAACCTTTGGAGCATGTAGTGCATCTTGAAGGGCATGTCATGCAAGAAAAATGGAAAGAGGCGAGTGGAACCCTTGGAGCATGTAGTCTGTTTTCAAGGGAACATCGCGAAGGGGAAAAATAATGAGGCGAGTGGCACCCTTGGAGCACCTAGTGTGTCATGAAGGGAACGTCGTGTTGTTAATTAATAAATGAATAAACCTAGATATCCTTAGAATGAATAATGTGATAAGAAAAATTTAAAAACAATTTCCCCTAATAAAATGTCGGCCAACCTCAAAAATTAAAATCTAGGTAAGTGAGACTTGTGATATTTTTTTTATTTTTATATAAAAATAAATAAACAATAATAATAATCATCATTAATCATGTGAAGAGAAGGGGGTAAGTGATTCAATTAATTTATAAAAAAATCTTTTGTGGGGACAAAATTTAAAAAAGGGGAAAAAGGGGAAATAATTGTTCTGTTACATATGTTAATTAAAAAAATAATAATTAAAGAGAAAAAGGGGAAAAAGGTAATTTTCTACACTTCCCAAATTGAGTTTAAATGGAAAAGGAAAGAGGGAAATTTAAAAGAATTAGGAAACTAGGAAAAAGAGGGAAACCTAAAAAGAAAGGGAAACATAAGGAAAAACCAGAAAGACTAACTAGGTATGGTATCTAGCATTTAAGAACTTTCTAAATTAAACTCAACTAGTAATTTAGTAAGGGGGAAGGTCATTAATTGGTGTAAGGGAATATGGGGACACCTAGGAGCGATTCTAGGAATGCTTTCAGGTGGGTGAGGGAAATAGGAGTAATTAATTAATTAATGAAATTAATTGATGGTGCAATGAAGGGGATGGGTGACACATGTACGGGGAGCATTTTTATGAATTAAATTATTGAACATTAAATTAAATGGGATTTTGGGAAAGTAAATGACCTAGAAACTCTATTTAAAGGAGGGAGGAGGAGGATGATGGATCTCTTCTATTATGCATAATGTTACGATGCAGAATTTCAGACCTGACTCACTTAGCTTGTGGGAGTTGGCATACCCATCTCGGTGGGGAGTTGTAGCTCAGCCTTGCGAGGTGAGTTGGGAGCTAGCTGATCTCTGGTTCAGTGTGCGTGGCCCCTTTTCAACTCAGGGGAATAAGGGGGAAGAATATTACCCCTAGCGTTGGATGGGAGGTACCGGTGAAGTCTCATCGGTTGGAAAGCGGGACCGACACGGAGCACCAGAGACAACGACTTAGAGAATACAAATTGGGATATGGTATGCTTTATTTCATTCTTCATGGTAGATTATCATTCACCTTATCCTTTTATTTCTATATTTTTAACTATGTAAAGAAGGTGTTGAACTTAGCAGTTTAATCGAGAACTTAAATTTCCTTAGCCTCAAGTTCCCTACTTGACTTGATATCCTTGGCAATAGATGCATGAATGTTGTGATTGTCCTACGGTTTTATTGATTTTGTGATGATATTGCGCTTCTTAATTCTCCCTCGTCACTGGCTCATCATTACTCGCCTGAGCAGTCAGCCAGGAGCCAGATCGACAATTGTCACTTCGGTGTTAATAGACCTATAGATCATAACGCCCTACTTTTCTGTGCGTGGATGATGAGTGAAGGATGCTTCTACCCAACTATCTGCCCCTATTGATTGTTTGTGGTCGAGTGTTTTTCTTGCACCTTGTTGCGATTGATTACGTCTACTATTGTTATTCCTTTCCTACAGCAAACCACTTATGATCCTCTATGCTGATCTCTACGCTTTTAATACCCTTCCTGGAAGTTATTTAATTTTGTGTTTGATGCAATCCTGGCAAAGCAACTTTGCATTTTTAATACCCTTCCTCGTGATGATTTAAGTCTGCATTTTTAATGCTTCTCCTAGCGAATATACTGTGTGTGTTTTTTTTACCTCTGGTCTGCCATTTACTCTACAAATTTTAGCTAATGTTTACATCTCTGACCTACGATTATACTCTGTTTTTTTCCACATTGGATTGCGTCTCAAACTTTTATTTACTTGACTGTGTTTCACTTATTGTATTTACTTGACTACGTTTTAATTCCTTTTCTTGTTGCGTTTCTGAATGTTCTTTCATACCTACATTTCCATTTAACCATGATTTATCAATATTCCATTAAATTATTGTGTACAGAGTGTGATTGCATTTTAAATTGATGCTTGGCAGCAATTTTTTTTATTCCTTGGTAATTATCATGTGAATAATTATTCATACAACGATTCCCTCCTATGTATTTCTATTTTAGTTAATCTAACGGAAAAACACGAATTTATGTATTAACACCACGAATTTATATATTAACACCATGAATTTATCATGTATGACTCATCCCTAACTCAACATACATGACCTTTTCAACTCTGAGATTTTCAGGTATTTAGACAGTTTAATTCTCACTCTAGACAGTTCAATCGATTTTTTTTTTCTAAAGTGGCTCCATCTCTCTTTTGTTCATGTTCCCATCATGATTTTATTATATCTTTTAATCAACAGTAATATCCACAAAATTTGAAGCATATCGATTGATTGATGCACAGACTGTGTAATTGCTTAGTGAAATTCTTGCTTGGGTGTCGGTAATGGTGGGCACAATTCGTGTATTGGAGTGTGTATTCGATAGCATATCCTATGGGTAGCATTTTTACAATGCATTGGTTGCGCGTTACTGCATATTGGGTAGTTGTAATAACTATGTAAAAGGGGAAACTTAATTTCTGTGAAACGGTGGGGATTTTGTTGTGTTTATGTTAGCCTTTTATGATGTTTTCTGACAACCCTTCCAAGAATAAATGATAGTGATTCCTTCCTCTTTCCACGCTCTCTTGTTTTAATATTAAGCCATTTCATTATTTCATATCTCTTGTAATTAATAGGCTGCGCGTGGGAGATTGAAGTCAGGAGTTTGGGTAATGTGGGACAACAATGGGTTTAATTCAGCCAACATATCTTGAATGGATAGGCAATGATTAATGATGTTGTCTTAGTAAATTAATTTATGCTATCATGGAATCGTTTCCCTAGATTTTGGATTTAGTGATCTTCCTATTTCCTTATATAACATCTATCCATATGCACTTATGCCAGTGAGTTAGATTTCTCTTGGTTGTTATGTAACATTAACACTTGCCTCTAGACAACACTTAATTATTACACCGACAATAATTTTGGCAGTAAATTTGATAGTATGCTAGCTTGACAATAACCATATTATGTGTGACATTATTTTTATATGCGTTATGTATAATAATAGCCAGCAACACTATAGTATAGACTGAACAACATCTCTAGCGATTAATATTGAATGTCTTACCTAGCATGCTTGTAGCAAATTGATTACACCAAGTTTCATACTGCTAAATTAAAATACAACCCTAGGACAATGTGTTCATCTAATGGATTAAAGAACGACATCGAATAATGTTGTTAGTGCTATAATTATAGTATTTTATATTAATAGCGTTAATAGCATTATATACTAATGTTGTTAATAGATGAACAACGTTTAATATTGATGTTGTTAGTATTGTTGTTTATTGTTAAATCCTTAATTTTAGATTTTTATTCATTGACGAAATTAGACTTGTTAATTTAGACAACAAATTGGTTACTATATAAGTAACATGATTCAGTAGTTCACTTAATCTAATGGACAATGGGTTTTGTTAATCAGTGTTTCTTGATTTGCTGAGTGCCTAACTTAGGACACCCTATGATATCTTTTAGGACCCTAGTAGCCTGGTTACCATTCACTCCCTCGTACTTAGACCTCTTTCTCAAGGGGTGGGTTGATGTCCAAGTCATGTTTGTTCTTTCACTTTTTCTTAAGTGACATCATCTTCCATCTTGTTGACCTATTGCTTGGGCATGTGGGTGTAGTCTTCTTGTCAGTTTTTAGTCTCCTAGTACGTGGATTTTTCGTGAGTTCTTGGTCCAGATAGGTTATGTTGTTCCAGGGTTATCGCTACACCTATCACATGGGGATGATAGGAGTCCTGATGAGGGGATCATGGCATGCCCTATTAGATATGGGAAAATGGTAACTTTTCTTGATTCTGTGTCTTCGGTGTGAGTGTTGTTGATTGTTGTAAGTTTTCTATTGGTGCATGGGTTGAACACCTTCATGCATTGGGGTTGCACACCATATTGGTTCTAGTCACTGGTCGTCAAGGTCGTTCTGTCAATATGGCGGAGGTTGTCCCTTAGCTTGTAGATGTTGTCATGTTTGTGTTGGTCGAGAGGATGTTTCTATATTTTTATTACACATGTCTCATCCAGTTGCTCGTTGTGCTAGTAGGTTGAGTCGTAGTTGTATGTTGCATAAATGGCATGCATGTGCTCATCATCTGTTATGTGGTTCAACTGTTTTCGTCGTTGCCTTCCTGCCAAAAATAAATAAATTGAATTTATGCTTCACCTGCAGTCGTAACGATTGGGGTCGTTACATCTTTGGAGTGATTTTCCTTTCTTCTAGTGATTTGGAGTGACGATTTGGAGTTATTCTCCTTTCTTCTAGTGAAAGGGAACTTCAAGAAACCAATTAATATATTGATTCTCCTCTACACTTAATGTGGGCTATTATTTAGACAATATAGTCCAATTGGAATATTCATATCCTCCTTATTATACTCCTCAACCTAGCTTTGATACCAAATCATAGAAATAAAAAAAAAAACAATCTTACACAAGATTCAAGATAGATTGTCTCACTTACTCTTTGAATTACTTCTTGAAAATGAGTACATTTATAGGGATAATGGACAACTTAGTCAATTCCTCAAAAAATGTATTTGAAAACTGATCGAACAAAAACTACCTAGAAAAAATTTAACAAATTTGATTTGCATTCCAACAATATACTAAATACTTAATTTCTATATTATTCATAATAGTTGGAAGGTATGGAGATTCATAATTTTGGATAATGTCACAATTGTATTGGAATGTTTAGAGATCTATTTTGAAAAATGTTACAACCGTGTTGGAAGGATCAAAGTGGGTTAGATTTCTCAATATCGATGCCCTATTCATTAATATTCGTTCTACGAGAACTTGTAAAATTGTTGAATGTTTTGTCAATATAGTCAATCTTAAGGTTTCTCACTTTGGAGATTTCATCCTTTTAGTACTACAAACTCTCTTTTGTGAAGATTTGGGTTACCTCTCCACAAACCACATTAATTGTTAGGGTGTGGACCTCCTTGAATCCATACACCAACATGGTTTATTGGTCCTACACCATTATGTTAGGATAGAGTATGCTTTGGATTATAAAACAAAATGAGTTCATTATTGTAATTTCCCCTTCCAATTGACGAAGGATGATTCAGTAGCCTATACGACTCCCGTAGGGTATAGTCAATAATAAAAAGGGAGTCAATGATATTTTTTTTGTGTCACGGGGTTAAAAGAGTGACAAATCTAAAACATGACATTAAATAAATAATTATATTTAATTGGAGTTGGAGGGAAAAATAGAGTAAGGGTTTGATTTGGTTAAAAAAGAAGAAATATCTAGAAGGCCCAAGGAAGGACAAATAGTGGAGTAACCCTTCTATTTGTAATTATGATTTGATATCTTTTTGGGGTGCTCTTGTAGCTTACATTTTGATTGGTTTTTTGGGAAAAAACCTTTGACTATAGATTTATATTTGGTGGTGCAATATCCACCCTAGATAGACAAAGAGGAGAATAAATGCAAAGTTCTCATTGAAGCTCATTGTTGTGTTTGGTTTCTTTCTGGAGAGAGTTAAGAGGAATATTGGCTTGCAAAGGAATCTTGTGGTGATTTTTAGGAGGATTTCAATTGTCGAATCAGCAGGTGCGAGAGGGTTTTTCATGCATTTGTAGGAGGCGACACCCCCATAAGTTGAGATATGGTTGTCCTATGAGGCCCCGCTAGTTGCCTCGTAGTCATCCCATGAGGATCTCTACAAATTCGGGTTACAACAATTTTCATATATGGTTTTTGAGGGGTTGAGGATAGGATTGGAAGGCCACTTGCATAGTGGGTACTATTGGATCACAACAATGTTGGGCTCGATGAGTCTTCAAATAGTGGATTGGCATCATTCTAGGTTTTTTTGTGTTGTTTCTATAGTAGGTTGTGTATATTCCTTGAATCAATTAGATTTGTGTTGGTTAGGATTATTCTGCAACTGCTATTACAACCATTATATATCATTGTACTACTTTTTTGAGTTTCCATCCATAATAAGATGCCATTTTATCTACTCTATGTTTTGTGGAATGGATGTATGATATATGTTTGGCAATATTCCTGATTGAGAAAAATATTTGTAAGAAGTTAACAACACATTCACATAAGAAGGAATAACAAATTTAGGACATAAAACATAATTTGCCTTCCTATCCTAGTTGGGGACATTACAGTGCTATCAGAGCTAGTCGCACTACCATCCTGTGACTACATTGATGCCCAGAAGAAAAGGGCATGGAGGACATACCTTTCAAGAGTCACCGGAAAGAGAAACATATGATATAGAGTCATAACCAGAAGGAAGCATGGGAGAAAACCATGAAGGGACTATTCTCCAAATATTAAAATATTTAGTCAAAGGAAAAAATGAGGCATCTCAGAGATAGAAAGACAAAAAAAGGTTCCAACAACAAACACTTGAGGCACTCACACTATTGATAGGATAGTGTGGGATTACGAATGGTGTGAATCAAGGTGGACCCAATGGATCCCATTGGGATGAAAAAATACACAAAAATAGTATCAATAACCATACCCCAAATTAGAGCAGGAGCCTAAATATCTCCATGCCTTTATTATCACATTTCATGAGAGGATATCCTACAGAAGAACATGAACAACCAGGTCAAGGGATTTATATTAACACATCATATAAGGAGTACGAGACGATAGATGAATACATCCATGATAAATTTTCCTATAATTAATTATGTGATCTAAAACATAAATACAAACTGAGTCAAGGGAACAAAGGAACATAGATCCCACTAAAGTTTTACCTCTTGTGCAAGGTGGAAAGGTTGACTATTCCACCTTTTTATGGGTCTCCAAAGATTACTGCCAAGTCTTGTGTACATAAGTTGGACACTTACATCCAACTTAATCTAATGATCGAGGCATAACCATTTACATATACACCCTTCACTTGGAAGGAGAATCTCACGAATGGTGGTACCATGGGCTGGTAATATTAGGGCATGTTGATATCACTTCATATGTAGAATTCAATCATATTTTGATGGATAACTTTTCTAAGGACCCAGAGATACACTTTAAGGAGTTGTCACAATTGATAAAGACATGTACATAAGAGTCATACATAAGATATTTTCAGAGGATGGAAGTTATGGTTATAGATATTTCTCAACAAAGGTTAGTGATTTTATTCCTTTAGGCCAACCAAATTATAGGCAACCATCATGGTATCCGAGAAAATGAATTACACAGTCAATAAGAAGGTACCAAAAAACCCATTCATACCTAAAGGGGGTAAGGATACAAAGTTGTCCTAGAATTTATGGACAAATAAGGACATGACATATGAGGAGACTCAGAGGGAATTAAGGAGGAATAAAATTTTCTTCAGTTGCAAAGATCTGTGGGAACTAGGTCATTGATGTATGGGAAAAGGTAAAGTCCATTACATTAAGGTATTCTCTGATGAGGAGGATGACAGTGATGGTAAATTTATTGGACACGATAGTGGTGAGCCATCATTGTCTATAGATAAAGCGCCATTGCAGGATATGCCCAAAGTGGTGACCATTTCCACACTTTCAAGATTCCCTAAATATTACACTTTTAGGGTCAGAGGCATTGTATAGGGGTAAAGGGTTAAAAAATTGGTTGATGGAGCGGACACCCACAACCTCATTGTTGTTTCACTTGACACTAGTAGAAAAATCCCTATAGAGGATTTCAATGGATTCAATGTGGTAGTAGAATATGGGTACAACCTGACATGTACTTAGAGGATTAGGAGATTTGAGGTAACATTGGGAAACTATACGTTGATCGATGAATTTTAAATCATTTATTTAGCATATACTCATGTGGTTCTACCAATTCAGTGGATGTACTCATTGGGAGATATTCACATGAATTACTAGGACATGAGGATGGAGTTCTAGGACAAGAGTGTACCACGTATCATCCTGAGAGGTATGTCGATAGGTGCTCCTAGGATCGTGTCTAACCACTATATGGAGGTCCTATTTAGACATGAGGACATGTCTTGCACATAAGTATGATTGATCACCATGGAGAAGCCATCATAGGAACTCCAACATTACATAATGGATATTGAGGCATTGCTTGAAAAGCATGAGAACGTGCTTGAATCGTATCCAATAGGGAGACCACCTGATAGAGGATTTGAGAATGTCATTGAGCTAGAAGAGGGGTTGAAGCCTCAGATCACCACTATATACAAATATCTAAAGAGGTCCAAGCAAGAAATAGAGAAGGTGATAAAGAGGTTTCTACGGATGGGACAAATTAGGTATACCTATATTGTTTTCACCTCATCAGTAGTACTATGAGGATGCGCATAGACTATAAGGCACTAAACAAGAATACCATAAAAAACAGATACCCAATACCCATGATTGATGAGTTTATTTATGAGTTGCACGAGGAAATATACTTATCAATGGTTAATCTATGATCAGGATACCACCATATTCGGGTCAGAGAGGATATGCATAAAACATCATTGATTTGTCACTATGGGCATTATGAGTTTCTAGTCATGCCCTTTCGGTGACTATATCACAACCCACCTTTCACTCATGCACAAAAAATATATTCATGAAACAATTTAGAAAATTATTACTGGTGTTGTTTGACGATCTTGTCATCTACAATAGGATGTGGGAGTGACACCTAAATCATGTGTATGATATTCTCAACATTATGGAGGAGTAGTTGTTATTTCCCAAGGAGGAAAAGTGTGAGTTCAAGTTGAAAAATGATCCTATATATGGGGAACATGATTTGTGTTGAGGGTGTAAAGGTGAATCGGGAGAATATCCAGACCATATTATACTGGCCCACCCCTAGGTCACTCATATATATGTGTGGGTTCTTTGGGATATGTAACTACTACAGGCACTTTGTGAAAGGATTTTTACAATTGACTGCACCATTGAAATACCTCACCAAGAAGGGAGTCTTTCGATAGCCAGAGGATTCACATGTAACATTTGAAAAAATGAAGAAGGTGATGAGCACTTTCCTAGTATCAACACTCCCATATTTCACACAGCCTGTTCTGGAGTGTGACACATCCGTCGAAAAGATAGGAGCCATATTGATGCAGAACCGACACCTGATAGATTTCAAGAGCAGGGGTTTAATGGATTCATATAATCTCTATCCAATCTATGATAAGGATATCTTGGCCATCATGCATGCATTGGAAACATTCAGAAAGTACTTGGTACGAGGATGCTTCATGGCTAATATTGACCACAACAACTTGCGATACTTCTTGGAGTAGTAGGAGATGTATTAGAGGCAACAAAAATGGGTGAGTAAGGTACACACATATGATTTTGACATTGAGTATGTAAAGGGGAAGAATAATGTATTTTTTGATGCCTTATCGAGGATATCAGTAGCCGTCTCCATCTCAGAGATCTCAACATACTAGAAGTCTAATCTCTTGGTGGAATAGTCAAAGAATAACTTCTCCTATGAGCTAATGGAGGGAAGTATTAAGCATGATCATTACAGGGTATTGGATGACATCATATAATACAAATACAAAATCTATCATGTCCCTGAGTCCACAGTGAAGAATAAGATTTTTAGTGAAATACATGATGTATCGTTGGCAGGGCACGAGGGGTACCTGAAGACCTACAGGAAGGTAAGGAAGAGATTCGCATGGAAGGTTCTCAAGTGGAATGTACTTTGTCAAGTGATGGATTGCATGACTTTCGAGTAGAAAATGTTAGAGTTCAAACATCATGCAAGACTACTTCATCCATTGTCGATTCCAGAGGAGAAGTGGGATACAATTTCCATGGACTTCATCATAGGATTACAAAAGGTGTAGGGTAGGGATTATATCTATGTGTTAGTGGACATATTGAGAAAATGTGTTCACTTGTTTTCTATTCCTACAGAGTATAGTGCATCGTAGGTAGAAGATCTATTCTTCAGGGAAGTGTTCATACTATATGGTCTTCCGAGGAACATAGTCAGTGACTGAGATAACAAGTTCATAAGTTAGTTTTGGGAGGAGTTGTTCAGTTTATCCAGAATAGATTCAACACTTATTCTTATTTATCATCCCAAGAAAGATGGGAAGACAAAAACACTAAAAAAATGGAACGACATGTTAGAATATGATGGATGTGCTCGTTTTACCATAGACAATATCACTATTTCCACCCAACCATAGGCTGAAGCGACCCTCCAAGCACCTTAACCTTGACAGAGAATCACTCGGAAGAAAAACCTAGGCTAGATAGCCAAACAAAGGGTAGTGCACATTTATCCAAGGATATCGCAACAAACAAGAGTTGATCAGATAGTCCAAACCATAACCAAGAGATACTCCAAGACAAAAAGTAATCTGCTAGCTACAACAACTGCAACGACAACTTCTCCTCCAAACTTGTGCACAAAATGACTAACTGCAGTGCACACAAGTGAGCTTTGCAGTTCTGAGAATGCCTTCCAGAATGAAGATTGGCCTCTTGTATTTATACTAATTCTGGCTAACTTCCTGGGCTGACTTCTCATTCTGGGTGCCTATTTACTTAGTATATAATATTTATTTTGGCTGACTTCTTCTCTTGGAGGATAATAGTCTAATACAAATTATCCTCTTGAGAAGACTTGTCTTCTACGGTTATTATCCAACTCATTAGTTTTTCTTCTTGCTTCCTAGAATATTCTATTCTCATTAGGTTTACACGTGGAGGTAAATATCTCCCGCAACTACCATAATATCAACACTCCCTCCTAGCTAGGGAGGTATTACACGTAATGGTCTTAAGCAAAAACATACCATTCACTCGGTAGCATCAACATAGTTGTATATACTATCTCATGACTTGATCATGAGCACCATCATCACCATCAATGTCATCAGTTGCATCATCTTTCGAAACCATACTCCATCTGAGTAATTAGACATGATGATGGATAATTCACTCACTCCATAGAGTGACACAAGAGCCATTCCTCTAATCTAAACATATGTCCTAGAAGAATAAATGTCATTAACCATTTTCCGTCTGGGAAATATATGTCCATTGATCATCCATCTAGCTGATAATCATTTCCAACACTATTGATAGTATTCAAGGAAATCCGAACAATATCATTCAATAGAACACAATTGTGTTTATCCATAGTAGTACACAACTACAATCCAGTGGTACACTACCACACTAAGTAGCACACAGGTACTTGATTAATGACGTATAGTAAAAAAAGGTGGAACACATCCACCACAGTAGTATACATCTACTGTATAGAGACATATAGTATTCATAACAATCCTCTGATATCAAATTGCACCTAAACAATGTTATGATATAAACTGAATCATTTGGGCCATTCTTCCACTCACATCTGGGATATTTGGATTGCATATGCCCTCATAAGTTCAAAGATTAGTGATGAGCTATCTGGACTATGCTTCTAAAGCAAGGAAGTATAAATGTCCTAATTTCTCAGCTTTGACCATTCCCCACCCTGGGCCATTCCTCCGACACTGAACAAAGTGCAACATGGAGAGAATGAGTCTTCTCTAAGGAATGCTTGTCTTGATTGTTGAACCTGGACGATTCACTTATTTGGTCCATTCCTCCGTCACTAAACAAAGTGTAACCTGGAGAGAATGTATCTTCCCTAGGGAATGATTGTCCAGACCATTTCCTAAGGAAATGAATGTCTTGCACCAACCTACAAAATGAACCATTCTTCTAAACTGCTCACAACTATGAGCTTCGTAATAATGACTATCCGACGAGCCAGACTAATCTTCTTGATTAACCATCAAGAAGAGAGATTGCCCTAAACCATTACCCATGTTAACCATAATGGGAAATCACTGTCTATGGTACATCAACAATCCATCGAACCATTTTTATTATAAAAATAACCGTTCGATCTAGACCATTTTTCGAACTGGAAAATGCATGTCCATAAAAAATCTCAAACCATTTTCCGAATTGGAAAGTAGCTGCTCATTATAGACCATTTTTCGAACTAAAAAATGACTATCCATAGATCGATAACACATCAGTGATCCGTCTCAACTTGGGATTCATCTCTTCCTTTTTCAATAGGGAAGTCATCTCCATGAGTTCCAACTTAAGTACGCAAACTCTTTCATCTTGAACAAAGGCTTTACCAAAATGTCTGCTTATCTTCTCATCTTTGGAGATTTATATATATATATTGAAGAACCACTTCTCTTTTCTGGACTTCATCATAGAGAATGTAATGCTTGATCTCAAAGTACTTTGGACTTTCTGGAACACTAGTTTTCTTTGAAGGCTTCATGTAGCTTTGATCAATATAGTGTGTCATTATTGGATTCATCTCTTGATCCCCATTACCTCATAACATCGTCGCAAGGCTCAAACTGGAACATATCCATGTGGCACTTCTTTTGTCATCATGAGATATTTGTCATGGATTGGCAATCGATCATCCTGATTTTCTAAGTAATCATTCTGATACAATATCTCTATTATAGAAAGTCTTCACCATGCTTTTGTTGTGCATTGGAGGTTCTCCACGAAGTTGTCTTCTTCCATCTGCATACAAGCATCTCTTTTTGATATACCTCAAAGAATTGAGGTTGATCTACATACACTCTTTGTTAAATTATTCTAGAGAGTATTATTTACATTCATCTGATGTCAATTCCAACCTATGGATATTGTGGATGATATAATGGCTCATGTAGAGATATATCTGGTTTACTGGAACAAGTAATCATCATAGTCTTCTCCCCCCATCTGGGATAACCTCTAGTTCTGGATCTCACAATTCTTACATTCATAATTCTTTCATACACTGTTTTTCCTCACAACTTCCAGTACCTCTGCTTGATTTCTTTTGGTGAGTTCATATTAGGTTGGTAATCTTGTGATTCTCGATACAATGACTGGTTGTTCTGGCTTTTCTTTCTTTCTTGGAATATTCATGTTCTTCCTCATGTTTATATTTAGATCTTGTATCCATGGAGTTTTCTATAGATTCCATGCTCTTAATATTCCAGCTTCTTCCTTTAATAGTAGGATCATGGATGTGGATGGGTAACTAGGGATTCTTTAAGGCTTCTTTTCAAGGAAGACTTCTTCTAAGGTCAAAATGAACACGTACTTCTTTTCATGCTGCTACCATGGATATATACTTTATCACCTTTAATGGATCATAGGATTATCTCCCTCCTTATTCTTGCATGCTCTTCTTTTGGTAATATATAATTAGATCCCTCCATCTAGGAGAGTCCACGCTTCCATCTGCATCCTTATTTCCTTCTGCAAAGTGTTACAAATATTTTTCCAATTTCCTCTTGATTGCTGACTTCTTTCTGTCTTTACTTCTTCTAGGTTTCTTTATGATTTCAACTTATCTTGCATCTTGTTTTATAGTCATAGTGATAGCAGTCCTTATCTTATTGTTCTTCCATAAGCATAGTTTCTCTTTGAAAATATTATCTTCTAAAAAATAGATATGCAAGATATGTACCGAAAACATGGTATGTACAAGAACTATGAAGAGTATTGTTACCTTGTCTTAGAAGAAGAAGTTTGTTTGTCCTTCTTGGTTTTCTTTGAGGGTTCCTTTTCTTCAGCAACTGATGCTTTGTGTGTTTCCTTCCTTTTCTTTAACTCGTGACAATGATTCTTGTAGTGACCATACTTTTGACAATTGAAGCATTGTATCCTTGACATATCTTTCTCTTGATTTGTTTTCTTCCTAGAGCCAAACATTATTTTATTGCTGAAATCCTTGAAACTTGTTGTGAAGGCTTGATCATCGTACTTCTTTTGGGGTTTCTCTTTTGCATTGATTCTTGATTCTTCTTAATCACAACAAGTCCAAAGTTCTTCAAATGTAGGATACTCCTTCCTTGTGTTCATGTGCTTGCGACAAATGCATCCCACGTCCCGGGAATACCATTGAGTACTATATTTACCAATTCCTTCTCTTAAATGATCTCTTCAATAGCTTGTAGTTGATCTCTTAACTGAGATATTTTCACAAAGTATGATGTTATGCTGTCATCATCATTTAGCTTCACGTCACATAGCTCATTCTTCAAAATCATTACTTGTCCAATGTTTCTGACTGAGAAGAGGTTTGTTAAGGCATTGTACTTCTTATTTGATGAGTCAATATGGGAGATGTAAGGTATCAAGTGGTATTTTATAGATTCCACTATGATACTCATGCCATTGATATCATTGTCTTTGAACTTCTCCATAATTTCAACGTTATGTGATTCCTTCTCTTTTCCTTCTTCAAACTCTGGTTCCACGATATTTCCTTTCATGATATCCAAAACTTTATTCTTGTCAAGGATGAGGTCAATCCTTGTCTTCCATGCTTCGAAGTTAGAATCTCCATCTAACTTCATAGGGTAAGTCATGGCTGCTTTGACTTGGGCAACCCTAGATTTGACCAAAAACTCAAACTTGATGTCTTCTCTTGCTGAGAGTACCACGAGATGCGCTAGTCTAGGTCACATTGGTCTATACAGAAGTTAGGTCAATCCCTTCACTTAAGGTGCCTCAACGAGAGGGTTAGGGTTTTTGCAACTTTACTTGCTAGTAACCCTAGCGACAGTGCTTTGGTGACTACTCCTGCTAGAAACCCTAGATACAGTTCTTCAAAAAGCTTAATATCCTTATGTCTATGCACCCTTTCAGTGGTTAGACTGAATGAAGGAGGTGTGGGCCCATAACCTGTTAGAATATGATGGATGTGCTTGTTTTACCATATACAATATCATTATTGTCACCCAACCATAGGCCAAAGCCACCCTTCGAGCATCTTAACCTTGACAAAAAGTCACTCTGGAAGAAAACCCTAGGCTAGGTATCCAAACAAAGGGTAGTGCACCTTTATCCAAGGATAGTGCACGAAACAAGAGCTGATCAGATAGTCCAAACCATAACCAAGAGATATTCCAAGACAAAACATAATATGCTCGCTGCAGCAACTGCAACGACAACTTCTCCTCCAAACTTGCGCACAAATTGGCTAACTGTAGTGCGAACAAGTGAGCTTTGCAGTTCTGAGAATGCCTACCAGAATGAAGACTGGGCTCCTATATTTATACTAATTCTGGCTAACTACCTGGGCTAACTTCTCATTATGGGTGCCTATTTACTTAGTATATAATATTTCTTCTGGACGACTTCTTCTCTTGGAGGCTAATAACCTAATAGAAATTATCCTCTTGAGTCGACTTGTATTATAGGTTTATTAGCCAACTCATTAGGGTTTCTTCTTTCTTCCCCAAATATTCTATTCTCGTTAGGTTTACACGTGGAGGTAAATACCTCCTACAACTATCATAATATCAACACGACGAGTACCCGAGGAAGTATGTGTCAAGGAAATAGTGAGCACAGATAAATCGATTTCATCTCGCAGAGCAGTTCTACAACACCACTCATCATATGTCCATAGGGATAATCCCCTTCATGACATTGTATGGATATGATGCACTCCATCTTTTGTGTATTTGGTGTTTGGGGAGATTTGAGCTCCCAAGGCCAAAGACTGGTTGCAAGAAAGCCAAGACATATTGAGAGTCATGAAGGGGAATTTGCATCCCACTTAGAATCAACAAAAGATGTGTGTAGATAGGAAGGGGGAATACTGTAAATTTGAGGTTGAATATCTAGTCTTTCTTAGGATGTATCATTACATACAATTTTCATTGAAGAAGAGTGATGCAAAGAAGTTCAAGCCTCATTTTTATGGACCCTACAAAGTAGTTATGAAAATTGAGGAAGTAGTGTATGAGCTAGAGCTACTAGAGGGTAGTAGGATCCACAACGCCTTCCATGTATCCTACCTCAAGAAGGCATTGGGACAACATGTCACTTGACATATCTTTATACACTTGATGAGGAAGGACATTTGGTTCTATCTCCCAAGAGGATTGTTGATGCCAGGGATAAGAAACTGAGGATCAGGGTCATCTGAGAATACATGGTTATACAGAGAGGATTTCCCACAGAATATGCTACCTTAGAAGGAGAGAAGATATTACAAAACCATGATCTGAAGTTTCTTGAGGACAAGCAATCTTGGGAAGGGAGGATTGTAATGTCTCCTTCCAATTGGTGGAGGGTGACTCAATATCATATACGAATCTCGTATGTTATAGTTAATAATAAAAATGGAGTCAATGAGATTTATTTGGTGTCACGGGGTTAAAACAATGACAAATCCAAAAAGCGTTGTTAAATAAATAATTATATTTAATTGGAGTTGGAGAGAAAAATTAAATAAGGGTTTGATTTGGTTTAAAAAAGAGGAAATATTTAGAAGGCCCAAGGAAGGATAAATAGAGGGGTAACCATTTTATTTGGAATTATGATTTGATATCCTATTGGAGTGCTCTTGTAGCCATCATTTTCATTGCGGTTTTGGGGAAAACCCTCCACTGTAGGTTTAGTTTTGGTGGTGCAATATCCACCCTAGCTAGACAAACATGAGAATTCATCTTAAGTTCTCATTTGAAGTTCTCATTGAAGTTCTCATTGAAGTTCATTGCTTTGTTTGGTTTCTTGCCAGAGAGAGTTGGTAGGCGTATCGACTTATGCAGGGTGTTTGCAGTGATTTTTAGGGGGACATTGAGTGTCATATCAGCAGGTGTCAGAGTTTTTTCGTGCATCTGTAGGAGGTGACACCCATGGGAGTTGAGGTAGGGTTTTCCCATAAGGCCCCGCTAGACTCCTCGCAGTCATCCCATGAGGACCTCTGCAAAATGGGGTTACAACAGTTGTCAGATCAGGTTTCTGAGGGGTTGCAAAAAGAATTGGAAGGTCGCTTGTATATTCGGTACTACTATAATAGAAAAATGTTGGGCTCGATGAGTCTTCAGACAGTGGATTGACATCATTCTAGGTTTTCTTATGTTTTTTTTGTAGTAGATTGTGTAGCTTCCTAGAAGCCATTAGATTATTATTTCTTATGAGTATTCTGCAACTGTTATTACAACCATTAGGTATCACTATACTTATTTTTTGAGTTTTGATCCATAATAAGGTTTCATGTTGTCTTTTCTATTTTTTTTGTGATGGATGTATGTTATATGTTGGACAATATTCCTCATTGAGAAAACTGTTTATAAGAAGTTAAAAACACATTAACATAAGAAGGAACAATGAATTTGGGACAAAAAACATAATCTCCCCTCATATCCTGGTTGGGAACATTACAATTACATATTTTGATATTCATAAACATCCAATGGATTTTTCTAAAGTCTTTATAAAATTGAAAAAAGAAAAAGAAAATTGCAACCCAAAGAAATATTTCAAATTCATAAAACTTTTGGTGTTTCTACTATCTTAAAAACCATCTCCATCCTAAAATTGTTAGGTATGTTATATTATTCACAACAATAATGTCCAATTGTGATGTCATGAATATGTACATTCTACAATGAAATATTGGGAATATTGTGATGAATGAGTGAGTGTAATTCTCATTTCATGCTAAAGCATATAAAAAATAATATACTTTAATATCAATATTACCAAGTGATTTATTTCAACGAGTTAACAAAAAATATATAAATCAACTTAGATCCATAGTAACTCTAGATATCTTTAGCCATAAAAGTGTTCAAATTTGTGAGGTGAAAACCCTAAATACTTTGGGCTAGGAATTTCATAGAGCTAGAGTTAAAATGGATGTAAGATACTTGCATGACACACACAAAACATAGAATATAAGTATTAGTGTGAAACTAAATCCCAACATCATGACATGAAACTTAATTTAGATAGTCTATAACATTATATAGTTAATGACCACATGTGAAATTATACGTATAAATTATACTAACAAAACTATATGTCAATGTTATATTGAGAGAGGATGTTATAACATAAACACAAGGACATCCAGTGAAAAACTATCTCCTTTTTCAGAACATTTTGTCAAACACTAAGAGTGATCAAGATCGTGAGGTGCAAACACTTCATTATTATTTTGCAATAGGAGCTTAATAGATCTAGAGTTAACATAGATCTAAAATAATTGTAAGACACACATAAAATTTAGAAGATAAATATTAGTGTGGAACTAAATCCCAACATAAAGATATTATCCTTAAGTTAGATTGTGTGTAACATTATACATATAATTACCACAAGACAAAGAACTAATACAAAGCATAACAACAAAATTAAATGTTAGAGATAGGTTGAGAGACGATGTTATAACATCAACCCAAGGACTTGTAGTGCAAAAGTAGGTCCTTATTCATAACATACATTAACAACATAAGTGCCTAAGTTATTTTTCTTTTTTGTTTTACATTAAAAGCATTAGACCATCAAGCTAGAAGTAGGTGTTTCCTTCTCATCTCTAATATTTCTAATTTTTATAAATGTAGGTTTAAATGTAGATTAAAGAAAATGATTTTATTGTAATTTTGGTGATATGTTAAATATGCCATTTACAATGGTTTGATGGTATTTTTAGAGTTTAATTATCTATTAACTATTTATCATTTCCATTTTATATTAATATATCTTAATCAATTATAGATTTTTTTTTACATGAAACCTTGATTATATAAAAATAATTATATATTATTAATAATTTGAAATTGAAATAAATTGATTTAATGGATAAATTTAAATAATTAAATATATATAAAAACATTTTATATCTTGATATTGAATACAAGTTGTGATATTACAATTTTTTTTTTATAAATGGTGTAAAATAAATTTATTAGAAATGAAGTCAACAAAACTAAACTATCTAACAAGTGCATATACCTCCCCTATAATGCATTACTATTTCGAAGGGTTATGTATATAAAGACAAGAGACTTGTCAAAAAGAAGTTGGAGTATGTCAATATATGAGCCTCAAGATGTTTCTTAAAAATGAATGAAATCAACAAAACTGAAGTTTCTTAGAAGCTAATTCAACAATTTTAAACCAACTAACAAGTGCATATGTGTTCTCTATAATGCATTGCCTCATAATTGATATGTAAATCAAATTTATTCAACCTTACCTAATCAAAATAAGGTTGTGAAATAAGATTTTGTTATGAAGACATATGCATAGCATGATCTTTATTTAAAAAAAAAGAAAGTAATATATGGTCATAAAAACATTTCATCTTACTGTGTAAATATTTCATTTCATCCTAATTTATAAATATTTAAGGCAGAAAGATTAGAAAATTAGAAAAAAAAAACATCATAAAATTTAAATTTAAATTTTTTCTTTAAGATTTCATAGACTAGCTTTGTGTTCTCATTTAAAATGATAGCTATTTTAATAGAAATCGAACAACTTTATGTGAATATTTTAGGCAACCACATGAAAATATTTTTAGTCAAGATTTATCCAAGTATATAAAAAATATATTAAAAATAATAATTAAAACTTTGCCTAAACAAAATAATAATCAATCTCATCCTCACATTAAACATATTTTAATAAAAAAAATATCATGAGAGAGTGAAACTAGTTCTAGATGATATCACAACCCTCTTGAAGAAAGGCTTACAGATTCAAAAATCTAAATAATGTTATATGGAGGTTTGGAAATTCATTTTGAATTATATTACATGGTGAAATGGAAGATTGTGAGTGAGTAAAATGCCTTTACCCCAATGGCCTTTTGATCAAATATTAATTTCCAACTCGATTCAAATAATGTTACAACTACTTAAGAAGTCTGGAGAGAAAATTTCAAATAATGTTACAACCAGGTAAGAAGTTTGGAATGAAAATGTCTCTAGTTGAATCTCTTTTTTTAATATTAAGATGGATTTTAAGACTTGCTTAATCCATTGTTATCTTCAATCTAATCTACTTTAAGACTTTTGTAATACATTGTTATCTTCAGGGTAATTTATATTAATATTGTTTTTTTCATATTTCATCCTTTCAATTCTAAAGAATCTTTTTAAAAATTTTGAATTATATTTTAACTTTAATTTTTCAGTTTTAGAGTTTCTTATATGGTATTGGCATTTCTAATAACTAATTTTAGATAAAATGATTGTTATTTTAATAGAAAAGACAAAAATCATTATGTTTGGACAAGTTTCTATGAAATTTTTATGAGGAAACATAATATTTTGTTGAGTAAAAAATACTCAATTAAAAAAAGAAGTTATTAAAATTGAATCATTAAAAGTTTAAATAAACAAAACAAAAACCAATCTCATCCTTAAGTTATATTAGCCAAGACTTAGCCCTACACATTAAGTATATTTAATAAAAAAAACCTTTATAAGAGAGTCAAAATAAAATAAAATGAAAATTTTTTATTCAATAAAATGTCTATAATTGAGGACTTTTTTCATAATAGATTGTTTTAAGACTTTTTGAAATAATATAATCATAATAATAATAATAATAACAATTTATTTTTAAGGTCATCACATACCAAATTGGTGTACTAGACTTCTTCAGCACTGATTTTACTAGTAAAGTATAAGGAAATATGCATACCTTATCTTTTTGGATTTGAACATGTAACCTCTTAAAAAAATACATGTAAAAAAGTTTGAGGTATACAGATAAAAATATGTCCTCTTCGTCATAATCATAAATTGATTTAATACTCTTTGAAATAATTTTACAACCATGCATGTAAGAAAGTTTTAAAAAGTTTGGAGTGTACAAGGTAAAATATTTCCAATTCAATACCATTCACAATACCATTCAATCGAAATCGATTTGTAAACATGCTTATGCCATAATTAATTGATCCTTCAATCATACATGTAAAAAAGTTTGAGGTATACAAATAAAAATATGTCCTCTTCATCATAATCATAAATTGATTTAATACTCTTTGAAATAATTTTACAACCATGCAGGTAAGAAAGGTTTAAAAAGTTTGGAGTGTACAAGGTAAAATATTTCCAATTCAATACCATTCACAATAGCATTCAATCGAGATCGATTTGTAAACATGCTTATGCCATAATTAATCGATCCTTCAATCTAGTGAAGTTTGGGACTATTTGGATATTTCATTCTTTCCATACTAAAGATTAGTTTTAGAAGGTTTGGGTTAGGGTTGTTTGTTCGCCATCACTCCTTAAGTTAAGATATCAGGAGTTACGTTTCCCACAGCATCGAGGATCATCATCTTCGAGGAAGGAAAATCAATACATAGAAAGTAACGTAGACTCCTTTTAGATCTTTTTCCAAACCTACAGGTTCATAATCTAGTGGAGAAAACACAATGCTACATGAACACTTTTCGCATAAGTTAGGGCATTTAGTCAGAAAAACTTTTGGCATTTTGTTTGCCTTCTCACTTTAGACGAACGAATACTAAGATATTGGCAACCCCATAACTTTTTATGTCAAATTTCAGATATGAACCAAAATCTTAGTGGCCACCTATTTGCTGGTCTTCATGTGGGTTCTTTCGAATTTCAAATACGCACAAAAATCTTAGTGGCCACCTATGTTTTGGCCTGCACAAAAATCTTAGCGGTCACCTATGTGTTGGTCTTCTGGGTTCTTTCAAATTTCAGATATATGAGGCTTCTTGTGGGTTCTTTCGACTAGATCGTAGAACGTCTTTTCTTGCACATCAACCTACATGGGTTTCAACTTGCAAACTGTCATGGTCATTCCGAAATGTGAAGATGGAAGGGTTTGGGTTGCTAGAGGATTTGGACGACGTGAGGCAGTGAAACCCCATCTCCGCTTAAAAAGGAAACCCTGAACTTTGGGGTGTGTTTCAACAACTATTTTCTCTGGTGTTTCATGTGGTGATATGAATTTTGTTGGGCTATCTTTTAACAACTATTTTCTCTGGTGTTTTCTGTGGTGGCCTGTGTTTTGTTGCATGAATTAAAAGTAGTGTTTTCTGTGGTGACCTGTGTTTTGTTGGCTGAATTAAAAGTATTAGATCGTGCGAATATGGTTTTCAACAATGAGATTTTTAAAAATAGGCATCAACATTTTCAAACACGCATCTTTGAAGGACACTACATTACCAAATTCACAATGGCCAACCCAGACAAGCTAGTGTTGGACCGAATCACAGAACTTATTATTGTAAGAAATTGTACAAGGCAAACAAGCTTGGAAAACAAAAGAAAAGTTTTTTTCAGTAGACCTGAGAAGCTCCAACGTTTTTCTTCTCCGTGTTCGAGCGGAACGAAAATGATCAGGACCGAATTTGTCACCCAACCCAACTGTAACTTGCCCTGAAAAGAATAAAACACAGTACCACTCTGGGTATAATTTGTACAATAATTATGAATGAGCAGCCAAGTGACCGCGGGCTAAGGGAGAGGAAGAGTACTTTTACTAATAAGGGGGGCGGGGGTGCTGTGCCCAGGCGTAAACGTCATGACCCAGTTGGCCGTTGGTGAGCAGACTGGATGGAACGTTGTAGATCGGCATGGTGGACGGATCGGGCATCTGCTGATGTTGCTGCTGCGCTGCCGCAGCCGTCAGAGCAGCTGATTGGGAGAGTCCTCCAGGGAGCTGGAGCTGCATAGGCATCGGCCCCTCCTCCTCATCCAGGGGCAAGCGTTCGTAGGGGGAATTACGGAATGTGGCAGCCATGACGATGACCGGGCCAGAAGCAACCAAGGCACCCACGACGCTACCTCCAACAACTTGTCCTTGTCCCCCAGCGAGATAGACTGTAAGACCTGTAGCCCCAGGAGGCACAGGCGGTGGCAGGAACGCTCCGGACAGCGATAGGATCTCGAACCGTCCGTGCAAGGTCACCACCGCGGTAGGTGCAGCCGGCTGCCGCAAGGTAACGTTTGTGACCGTCCCGCTCCCGCTGAGAATGCAGACTCCCCGCTGTCGTCTGCGTGCGAAAGTCGCCAAGCTCTCCGCTACGTCGCACCCATTGGCAATTTCCAGTACGTGAGCTCTGAGGCCGTTGGGGCTGTCCTGGTGTATAATTATCGGTGGCTTCATCTTGTTCTTCGACCCCGGTGGCCTGCCGCGAGGCCTCCTGCTCATCTCCCCCCCGCCCTCAGGACCTTCGTGAGATTTGCCGGCCGCATTGCTATTCTCGTTGTTGTTGCTGTCCCGCCCTCGTTTTCTCGATCCGCTGTCGCCGCTGCTCTCGTCTTCAGAACTCTGCAAATCCCTGGATTGCAGACCGTGGTCGAGGCCATGCCCGGGACCGGGATTATGCCCAGGCCCCGGGCCTGACCCCGCGCCCGGATCAACTCCCCCCATCGCCACATTCCCCGCCCACCACCGATTTGCCAGGACTGCGTCCTTGGATTCACCACGCTAAAATCTCTCTAACCTTCGCCCACCCTCACATGTAATTTCAAACCCCCTTCCTTCAATCACGCCTGGCTAGATACTGCGATCGATCAACCCAATCCAATTTGATTCGATTCTGAGACAGCATAAAACTGGTCCAAAAGACCTCCGCCCTCGCCTCTAATGTTTCCCCGAAACAAAAGAAGAAGAAGAGCAACATCGAGACATCACCATAAGTAAAAAGAACGGCAAGGCAGAATACTGGTGGGGCTCCGGCGGTGTTCGCATAAACGTTTTTTAAAAAGGCGGTATTTATTTGTGAAAGTGGTTTTTGACATTAGGGTTAGAATGTGGGGCAGCCTGCGAGTGGGCATGGGCAAGTGGACCTATCGCCCTCGCTCTTGTCACTTCTATCTTTCTCTCTCCACTCCCAACGGTCCTTTCACCATCTCCGATACTGCTCGCTTCTTTTCAACTTGTTCCGTTTTCAACCCTAAGCTATCCTAAACGTAAAATTCTTCTCAGCTTTTCATTTTACAAGGTACCTATTTCAATTTTGTCCTTTCCAGGTCCTGTAAACAACCCCGGCCGTCAATCTTATGGCAGACCTAAATTGCCACAGCCTAGTGCCCCAGCGCTCATGCTTTGACATCCCTGCCAATTTGATTCATTATTCCTCTGTAGGCACGCAGCGGACACACGTGATTTCTAGGTTGATATCACAGAGGTTCCAATAATGGTGGTTTTAGTGGTGGTTTCTTGGTATGTGGCGGGGGCTCTAGCACGTGGGATTTTTAAGGTAAGTGGCCTAGGGTTTCGAAATGGTATTCGTCCATTTGTCTCCTTTCAAAGGGACAAATCTATTAATAAAATGTTGAAGGGTTGCCTTCCAAGTCTTTTGTGTAATTTCCACTTCTCTCTTAACCAAGAGAGAGAAACGACGACTTCTTCTTTTGAGACTTTTTTGAGGGAGGGCCTCAAGGTAACGCCAAAGCGAGGTTCCTTCGGAATGAGTTTGGAATGGGCTCCAACTTTGTCCCCTGCTCCTTTCTACTAAGACGTAAGTCACCATTTGGATTTATATATATATATATACGTGTAAACCAAAGAGAATATGCTGTGTTATGCATTCGCAATATTTCAAGTGTAGTAGGTATTCTAACAATATATGTGAATATTAAAGAGCTTGATATTATTGTTAGTACGTTGTGTTTCTTATTCACAATATTTTAAAGGTACTGGATTGATATTATTGTTAATTTGTTGCGTTTTGTACTCGTCTTATTTTATTTTAAGATCTCTGATTGAGTCAAAAATATTTTAAATTATCAAAATTATAAGGTTACTATTTTGTATAAAGATTAAATAAAAAAAAATTTTTTTTTAATAAAAATCTAATATTTATTTTGATTGGTTCTCATTATTGTTTTTTCCAATATTAAAGTTCAAAAGTTTTACCATTTTTCCTCACATATATTTCAATATAAAATGGTATTCAATTTTATATTATTAAATGATTGGTTAGTATATTAGCTTATTTAATGGTTAAACTGCAATAACTACAAAGTTGAGGTTTTTATCTTATAATAATAATTAATTGATATTTTCATATCT
>SNQJ01S0005291.1:262661-275457 GCA_010110895.2 Picea sitchensis | reverse complement strand
TATATATATATATATATATATATATATATATATATATATATATATATAACTAACATTTTTATACAAAATTTCTCATATTTTTGTATTCATTACCTTAAAAAATATCTAAATTACCTTACAAAATATCCATTATAGACCGTATAAGGTAAAACCTCTTAACTTTTATAATATCCTTCATAAATTACATAATATATTTCATAAAAAGTATAGGTGAAACATCTTAACTTACAAAATATCCATCATAGAGAATATAAGGTGAAACCTCTTAACTTACATAATATCCTTCATAAATTACATAATATATTTCATAAAGAGTATAGGTGAAACATCTTAACTTACAAAATATCCATCATAGAGAATATAGAGTGAAACCTCTTGACGTTTTTTACTCTCCTTTGTATTAGTCATTAATATCCATTGAAAAAATAGTATAAAACATGGATACATTCTTGTTTCACAATGACCACCCATTCCCTTGTATTTTTCATTAAAGAACATTGAAGGGGATATAATATACAACTTATTTATATTCTAGTTTCAAAATGACCACTCAATCCTTTGTATTTATGAGTAAAGAACATGAAATTCTAAGTGATTATTAAACTTATTGACAGATTTGCTGTCCTTTGTTGTTTTATAAAGTTGCGGAGTATAGTAATATTTATATCTTAAATATTTGTTTTTTCATTAAATTTAAAAATTATAGTTATTTTAAAATATATATTAAAAATTAAATTTTAAAAGATAAATAATTAAAAAATATGTTTTTTTAAATGTATTATAAATAATATAACAAATAAAATTGTTAATTTTTTTTTGGGATTTATTGTCATGTACTTAGAACACGAACCAATAAAATTGGGTATTTTTTTCTAACCAAATGGCTAAACCCCCTTTATGAAGTGTTTTAAAAAGAATTTTCTCTTTTTTCTAAGAACAAAAAGTTTAATAAGGGGATTTATTGTCATCTACTTGGAACACGAACCTACAAAATTGGGTAGTTTTTAGTAACCAAATGACTATGAAGTGTTTTAAAAAGAATTTTCTCTTTTTTCCAAGAACAAAAAGTTTAATAAGGAGATTTATTTTCATCTACTTAGAACACGAACCTACAAAATTGGGTAGTTTTTCGTAACCAAATGACTAAAGCCCCTTTATGAAGTGTTTTAAAAAGAATTTTCTCTTTTTTCCAAGAACAAAAAGTTTAATAAAACAACTTGTTAATAATAAAGAGATATAATATATGAAAAGAAGTAATAAAGAGATATAATATATATATGAAAAGAAGTAATAAAGAGATATAGTATATGAAAAGAAGTAATGTAAATTTTAAAAGTTACATTAGTCAAATATTTCACTTACATAATAAATTTAATCAAATTTAATTTATTTATAGTATTTAAATTTTTATATAACAAATTTAATTTATTTATAGCATTTGAGTTTTTACATAGGGGAACATTGTTTTCCATTAATTATAATACGATGACCACCTATATCCTAGATATGATGGTTTAACACACATTGCTCCAATTTCATATTTTTCATTTCTCATTGTTCGAGAAACTTCAAATTCCTTGCTCATTTTCTCAACTTCATGTAGTTGTCCATCTCCATATTATAGAAACATCAAATTCCTCCATATTATAGAAACTTCAATTTCCTTACTCCTTTGCTCAACTTTGTGTAGTTGTCCATCTCCATATTATAGGAACATTTCTTATCTTTCATCTCTCTCATTGTATTCTCTAGAATAAGACATTATCTTAAAATTCCTCTTGAGGGCATGAACCTATTTAGTGAGGGAGTAGAGTAGAAAAACATATCCATTATCCTCGATCCATGGAAGTGAAAGAGTGATCCATGGAAGTGAAAGAGATATCCAAGTTGAATAGGTGAAGAGGAGGATGTGTAGGGTTGTGGGTCGATGAAGGAGGTGGGGTGGTAATTAGAATCAAGTTAAAAGTGAGATGTTAGGGGAAATGTAATGAGGGCAGGGATCACATGATGGAGACACCAATGTATCATCCTTTAGTGGTGAGGGGATGGGTGAGGCATCCTCGAATGAGGGGAGGGGTTGAACGTACTCCTTCAAAAACCTTAAACTACATAGCCAATCTAGCCCTTCAATTGATTGATGCATGTGAGATTAAAAATGTGTATGAGAAGGATGGGATCATGATTTAATGAGTGTCAATTTTTGTCGAGTTCTTAGGGGTGATCTTATCAATTCTTAAACCAGATCCTAAATTGGCCATAACATATACTTCTTGGCTTTGGTGCCTTTTGACATGGAAGAGTCTAATTTAATTCAAATGGAGAAAAAATGGTTTAGTTATTTGGATATTTTTGTTTATTTGTAATGGTGTCAATTAGGTTATATTTCGGAAGATAAAGAGGATTATATTGGAGTCTCCTTGAATTTTGATATATTGAGAAGTTATAGTTCATAGGAGTTTGGAGGACTTGGGAGGTTTCGAATGATTTTGCTTCATTCTTGGTTTCTTCTTCAATGCCCAATGTGAAGGATAATGTTAATTTTAAACCAAATCCATTGATTACCTAGCCCTCCCTAGTGTTTTCTTATTACAAAACTCATAATTTATTTCTAATTCTACTTTATTCCTAATACATATATTATAATTTGATTTTTTGAAATTTCACAACTAATATTGGGAGTATAAAAAGTCTTTTTAAATTAGGTGTAACCTCTTCATAGGATTTGCACTCCAAGAGAAAATGATTTTGACTTTCAACCTTTTTAAAGTTGAAAAATTTGCAATTTATTTCTTCGTGGTGAGTTTTTTCAAAATTAGTTGTTGCAATACTATTAATGGTGTTTTTAAGGGAATTTTTTTCTACTAACCCCTAAGAGATAGGAATAAACGTCGCGAGTCTATCCTCTTTTTAGCTCCAAGTGATTTTTAGTATTGTTACAGGATATGATTGGATATATCTCTCTTTTTCATGTTGGCCATCCTATACTTGTACAATAAGTACCTTATCATAGTCCTACTCTCCACATGTGGGAGAGTAGACTCTAAAAGAAGTATAGGTTAGGGTGTATTTCTTTCAATTCTAATATTTTGTATTATAAACACTTCTAGATTTCCCAATTTTACTCCAAGTCTCCATAGAAATCCTAAAATTGTTGAATTCACAACCATATAGATTCATTTGAACAACAAACGTATCGAAAAGAAATTTATTTCTTTCCTAGAACCATACATCATCTTCTGTACAATTATTTTCAACATTGAAGAAAGCTTTGCATCCTCCACTAATAATTGTTTCAACACTATAGTTCTAGTTTAACTTATTATGGATACTAATTCCAGGATATTTATATGAAGGGAGTTCTTTCAAGTTATGTTTACTATAAAAGACGTTGAGTGAGTCATTGTGTTTCTCAACTTGATGATCATTATCTTTGTTTTATCAATATTCATAGTCATCCTAGAGCGAGTGCAAGAAAAATTGAGAAATCGAACTGTTTTCAAGGTCATAAGAGTTCCTTACTAAAAGAATAATGTCATCTACATATAGAAGGACAATAATTGATTTAAATTCATTTCTAAATAAATTTCTTTTGTAAACTTTGTAATAACAATTTAATTGTTTTGTCAAAATTGAGTGAATGGTTCAAAAAATATTTTAACTTGGAAGATGAAAATGAACCATTATAATGGTTGGCCTTCTAAATTAGGCTATTAAATATCAAGGATATAGATAAGAACAGTATTAAAGGAAGAATAAACGAAAGATATCTTAAAAAGAAATGAGTAAGGAAAAAAAAAATTGAAAAACAAAGAAGAACCCTATTTAAAAATCAAATACTCTCTCTGAGACAAAACCATCTACAACTTTTCTAGTGAACAAGAATGCATCAAACTTGAATTGAACAAGAATGCATAAAACTTGAATTGAGAATGCAAATTACCTTTATAACCATTCACTGAGTGGAATAGAGCCCCTCTATAAAAATTGGTTTTCTCATTTCGATTTCCACAATAAAAATACATATATTAATGGATTTCTAAATGTCATTCTCTATATTCTTTTTTCATCTCTAGTTTTAACCTATTATTGTATCCTCTATAAACAACAAGAACTATCCCGGGGATACGATCAAATCACTATCTCGGTTCATCTTTTTTTAAATTATTGCTATAGTATTGCAAATCAACTAAATGGCTGGTTGATTAGTTTATATAACAACAAACTTAGGCTTTTCTATAAATGATTTACATGGAATTAAATCATTCCGATTCACTTTCATCTTTTTGTCCTTAACTGTAGTATGAGATATCAATGATGGCATCTTGTTTTAATTAACTTTCAAGAGAGACGTAATCTCTCAAGCTGTGAATGCTCCCTTGAAATCTCTCATAGTGATACGCAATCCCATAAAGGCGTTTATCATTGGTAATGCCTATCAATACGGTAGTTATGTGATAGAAGAAATGCTAGGAATGCTGTGGTGTATTTTACCTACGATATGTAGCCATATGTAATCCCAATGTCTTTTATTTGAATCTGTCATGCATTCCAATAATGTTGATGGAATATGTACATGAATGGCATATTAGTGATTGGATTAAAAGGTAGGCATGAGTTCTGTTATAAAACAAAGAATGTACCCCATGTGTAATTCTACATTCAAGTCCATAGAGCATGTCATTTGTCTCATTTAATAGAAAATAATGTTCCTCATTTGTAATTCCACATTCAATTCCAGACAGCATGTCATTTGTCTCATTTATTTCACAATTTTCATGAGCATTCATTTAATTCACAATTTTCATCTACATACTTTTTGTTGGTGAAAGGTTCACAAAACACTTGAACATATGTAGATATTTGTATATGTAGATTGTATGGACAATGTATAGTACATGCAGTTAGTTGGCAAAGCGACAGTGTTGTAATCTTTCTGTTATACGACCTACTTTTGTAAGTTGTTGAGCTGTAGAGGGTGAGAAGGGTAGATCTCGAGGGTTAGATCAGAGGCTAAGGAGCCTTGTGTGATCTAGTATTCCTTGTAATATATCTCGACCCGAATGAGGATGAGTTGGAAAGCGTACGACGATGTAGTTTTGGAACTGCCATAATAGAAGAGCTTCAAAGCGAGATCTTTGTGGACGTAGCTAATCATCATCATCATCATCCTTACATGCATAATTAGAAATGATAGTATATTGCCTAAATAAGTTAAATAGAACTCTCAGTACACATTTCTCATATCTCCATTCAATCCTTGACTGAAAACACCTCGGTATTGCAGTCACCCATTAAGATTGTGCAATGCACTGTGTGCGTTGTGTTGCCTTCTAGTTTATCAGAAGGGACGATAGTTTTAGAGGATTTGTTGGAACCCTAGCACACTTGAACATGGGTCAATCATGTTAAAGGTATAACTCAGAGGAATCAAACCAACAAATGGTTCTGTTGTCGGTTGGAATAATATACGATTGAGCAGATGGGATCTGTTAAAAGAGGGTAAGATCCGCGGAAAGGTGGTCAAAATAATATCGAATCAGACAACAAGAAGGTGACAAGAATGCACTGCTAGAAGGGGATGCTGAGACTTTGGAATCCCACAAAAGCAGAGATCGAAAGAGGGTTGAAGACAAAGGAGCTAGATTTTTCGCAGAGAGATAACAAAAACCCTAGAGAAACACCGTGTAAATATCTTGCGAAGTATGTGTTTACTTATCTGCATGAAGTATTTTTATGTGATTTTCCACTCTGATCTGACATTTAGAGTGGAAATCAGTTCAGATTAAGCAGTTATACTAGGTGAATAACAAATTGACCCGCGCAGTATATTTTTGGATTGACAGTATTGTAGCAAGATTTATAACAAAATTTCTACTAGATACAATGAAGTCGTACAGCACAATAGAGCACAACTTTCTACATGTACCTTGAGAAAGGTATATTCGATCATTGTATACTTATATTAAGACATTTCTCTATAACAAAGGTGTAATGACAATGGAGTCAGAAAGATAAACTTCGCTACATGCACGGGAGAAGGGGGGAAGCACTTACAGAGAAAGGAGAAATTGAAGGAAAAATGGATAAAGGAAAGAAGGAGGAATCCTTGGACCCAATCATGATGGACGATAACTAGATCAAGTGGATCATGGCGACAATTGGAAAGACACACAGTGGATTACCCTTCCAATATAAGGTGAATACCAAGAAGAGAGCCGTAGCCGTGAGGGAAGGCTTTCCAAGTGATGAAGAGGAGGTAGAGGATCTCGGGATTGTCGAGCAGAGTGAGGGAATCTTATGCACAACATACGAGAGGAAGATGAGAGGTCCAAAAGAAGGAACCAAATGAAGCAATCCTATCCATATTAATGTCAGTGTGGAACCTATAAACCCATGTGTGACTAACACACAAAAAATCACAACAGTGTTTAGACAACCAAATTTCGGGAGAAGGAAGACAACAAGAAGTACGCCTACAGAAAGAAAAAAAACTAGGGTATTCATTTCATAAATCATTAATCAAGTATTTACACCACGCATAGGTATTAGTTCAACATTCAGGATGGAAGCACACGATCCCACCATCAAGTTACCAGCATTCAAAGGAGAAGCATCGGAGGACCCATAAAAGCACTTGTTTATCTATGAGAATATCTAGGAAGCAAACAAATCGTAGAGGAGGAAACTAAAATTGAACAACTAGAGATTACACTAAGGGATCACACAGTGGATTGGTATATGAGTTTAGAGACAAACAATCCACTAGGGAAAACTAGAATGATTGGGGATATCAATAAATTGTTGATAAATGAGTTTCAGAAGCCAATTTCAGAGGATCGGTACATGAACGAGATGATAGAAAATAGACAGAAACTAAGAGAAATTGTATGGCAGATTGACCATAGATTCAAGTGACTGAAAGGAAATTTTAAATATCTCATGACAAGTATACAACACATGCACCTATTCATCCATTCACTACTACCACACTTGAAATATCCACTACGACAACATAAGTTTCAGACATAGGAAGAGGCTCTATAGGTAGCCCTGCAACTGGAAGAAAACCAATATCAGAAGAAATATCCATACATAGAAGAGTTGAAGGAGGATTTGAAGAACTTAACGTTCCAGCTAAACTGGAACAAAAGTAAGGAAAAACAAAAAGTCGTGCGGTGTACCACATGCACGACATAAGGACATGACAAGAACGAATGTCCAACATTTGCATAGTGTATGGCAGTAGGAATGCAAAATTCATTACCAACAAGAGGATTATGGTGTGAAGTATGTAAGAAATAGGGCCAAGATCTGTAACACTGCCCAATGATGAAGAAATACAAGAGAGTCCCAAAGAGTTCATATTGCAAATTTTTCAAGTCAGTGGGCCATGATGAAAAAGACTATAAAACCATGGAATTGATGAGAGAGAGGAAATCAGATGCATATAGGGTGTAGGCGGAAATGATGACCAGGAAAATCACACTTCATTTTAACCAGGTACCAGCCCCATACAACATTGCACAACCACATTATAATACAGTTCAACAACCATATAATATTGCGTATCCATAGTACAACATAGGGTAACCTCAGTACAATAACGCACAATACAATCAGGCACCTCAGTATAATGCACCACGAGGATATCGATTTGGCTACAGAGGCAGAGGACAAGCAAGAGGTAGAGGACTAGTGGTATGTCACAACTATCAACAATTAGGACACTATGCAAGATAATTTCCACTCCCAACAACGACTTGTATGTATTTTCATGCATCAGATCATGACACGGAAGAATTTCCTACATTATTAGGGAAGATCCAGGAAAAGAGGAATCAGAACGACTAGAATTTTCAATGGATTTCAGTGGAAGCGAGGGATGATGGAAGAAACATCAACATAGTTACACACAAAGGAGCTAAAAAAGGAAGTGATGTAGTCTGACAAAATCCAGTACAACATCAGTGGGTGAAGAAGAATGTCGAACCAAGGAGACAGTTCGACGTGTAGAACGAGAAGGAAACATTTAAGAAAGCCAGACAAGAATTTTTGAATACAGACACCATGTCGACCTCAACCATGCAGCATAGCAACGAAGTGACAGAGTATGAAATGCCTCCACAGTTGGATCATACCAAAGAAATGCATCCCCTCGGACAAGTAAGTACAATCAAAGGATTTTTGAAATCATGTGTAAAACTATTGAATGATCCATCCTCTATAAAAATACTACAAAATATGTTAGAAATACGTAGCATAGACACAAAAGGAAAACTAGAAAAAAAATTTGTCAATCACCTACATACAAGGAGAAGAACAAGTAGGGAGTTCAGGCTGAATGCCAACATCAAAGATTTCAACATTGGAGATATCATACTAGATCTAGGATCCGAAGTCATTGTCTTACCCAAGAAGACATGGAAATGTATGGGAGAGCCCACACTAGGATATTCACCCATTCAACAAAAACTATAAAACCAACATAGAGTTCTATTTGTTGGGAGACTGAAAGGAGTGATAGTAGACCTGGATGGAGTTCACACTAAAGTAGACTTCGAAGTAATAGAGATAGTGGACGACAAAACACCATATCCATCATTACTTAGATTGGACTGGGAATTTTATAACCAAGCCATAATCAATTTAAAGATATAGAAAATGACATTTGAGTCAAGAGAATATAGGTTCATTGTGCCTTTACACCCATCAGAATGGGAGAGGTTTGTAGAGCCTACTTTTTTTGACTTGGAGGAAATCATCCAGTTGTACAAAACAACTTCGCGAGATGAGGATTATGTAAACCTAACTCCATATGGGATACTCATTTGGCGGAGCATTACTTCATGTGTGTTAGACTCAGATACAGGTTTAAAAAACTAGCAACAGAGGCTACACGAAGTTTCCACAAGAAGATGCGCAAGAATAGACTGCACAGTAATATGGGTAGGTATGAAGATAAGGGTACCACCTAGTTTCCATGGGGTAAATGATCTAGAAGCATTCTTGACACAGTATGAGGCTGAAGTATTATAAAATGAGAGACTATTAGCACTCGATATAGCATTTAAGGCCACACCTGGAAGATGGTGGGGCAAACACAAGGAAACAATCAAATATTGGTACCAATGCAAGCGGTTACTACACATAAGGTTTGGCGCAGAACAAAGAAGAAACTAGAATCCAAAGTACGATGGACAGGGGGCACCAACGGAACACTTGGAGAAGTGAATAGAACTATGGAAAATAATACCCCCAGAGTAATGGCCTCATCAATTCATACATAAATTAGAGGGAATTCCAACAAGCTAGTATATAGACTAGGAACTACACAAAGGAACTGCAAGCTGGACAATACTACAACATAATTTTATAGTTACTTTCTCATTTGCACATGAGAACCCCAACATAGATGCAACACTTAAACAAATAAGAGGGGTGATATTTATTTAGGAACTAGAAGTCAAACTCATAACAGAGAAACAACAACAGAACAAAGAGATAGTGAAACAACTATTGTCATGTTACCATGTGCAGGAGGAAATACCAGATGAAGATGATCCATGCAATATTGAGATTGAGGAAGCTGAAGTAGATAGAGAAATGGAATGTCCACCTCTAGAATCAAAATTAATTGATGCATCGATCAAGGTGAAGAAATTCAACATTGGGACAATTGAGAATCCCAAAATGGTCATCATTAGAGACTACTGGGATGAAAAAATAGTAGAAAGCATAACAGAGTTACTGCGTGAGTACAACAAGTTGTTCCCCACAACGTTTACAGAAATGAATGGCATAGTAGGAGAGCTAGGTGAAATGAAGATACCTCTCAGAGATGAGACAAGACCAATCAAACAATGACCATACATAATAAATCTGATATATCAGCAAAACGTCAAAGCTGATATTGATAAGATGCTCAAAGATGGAATCATAGAACCTATGGAAGAATCAGAATGGAAAAGCTTGATGGTAGTTCAGAAGAAAAAACAAGGCAGGATGGCCACAAAAATTATGGCATGCAAGTTGGTCAGTAAATCCAAGTCGGGGTTGTCGTAGTTGCACCACAGTGTGTCGAGGGAACCACACTCAGCTAGGCCCCTTGCTTATTGAACATGTTCCTAGATGATTGCAAGGATGCGGAGGACCTGGGGACATAATTTCATTATTCATGGATACTCATCCTCATAGCCATTATGGGATGGAAGGAGACGAAGTAATCATTTTTTTCCACTAGACCCAAACCCTTCCTTGGAGTGCAAAACTTATCGCTTGGAGTCACTTCGGATGCCAAGAATAAAAAAGCGAATGGAGTTATATTTGAAGGATATCTTCGTGACCTACATGACACCATTGCCAAAACTTGGAATATAACACTGAAATTTGTTGCACACTATCAGGGCATAGCCAACTTCAAAGCTAGTATACATGCGATGTGGATCCAGGTGCGGAAGGACCCCGATAATCAATGGATATAACTGTGTTACTGCATCATGGAGGGAGACATACAAATGGACATCAAGGATTGGGAATATGAATGGAGGATTCCAGTGCTCACTCGAGAAATACCTGTAGAGATAGAGGAGGAGGAGGAGGTAAGAAAGGAACATACACATGTTGAGGAAGTAGGGAAGGAACAGACATAGCCTGAAAAAGTAATAGTGCCCAAGAAACCAACGACAGGTCAAAACAAGACACAACATAAGAAAGTGGGGACATCAAAGACAGGAGAGTAAACGAGGAAGAAGAACAACAAATAGGTCGAGGAAGAAGAACAAAATTCTGAGGTAGCACATGGGACTACATCAAGTGATACTGAACAAGATCCGGGCCAGACTAAGTGGTCAGCCACCCATACGGGGGGTGTGCGGAAGAAGATAGAGGGATATAGAATGCCTCCAAAATACACGATCAGATAGGATTATACAGGCATGGTGGCCGAAATTGTCCAGGATCTCACATTCGAGGATTTTGAGACTGCTGCGCAAAAGAGGGACATAATTGATGAAGAGTTGGCACACATATAATAGCTCCTTAGAAGGCTTGGGGAAGCAGAGACAATCGGTAGGAACATATAAATGGGCCTGCCATCATCATAGATAGAAGGTGAATTTGGATCAAGCGAGCAAGATAGGATCTAGACGACAACATAACCGAGCTCAAAATTTTATGTTACACCCAACATGTTGTGCATGGATGGAATCATGGGGTAGACACCCCTGAAATACTTGGCTCAACTACAGTTGGTATTGCCACAAATACCAACCAAGGCCTTGTATAAATTCTAGGTCAGCGTTACACAGGAGGTATAGTCGCAGGCACGCGAGGAGACAAAAGAATTGCAGCAGAAAAATGATTATCGGGACGGGTTGGAATTGGTACTTGAGTAGGCCAATAATGATACCAAATATGAGAAAGAACACATGAAGGGACTGGAGTAGAAAGTGGTCATATCCTAGGGGAAGATTCCAAAGAACGTGCAAATGACCGAACTCACAACGAAAGAGAATATTGATGAGATTGTGTAGAAAATCCATTAATACCAATAGGAGATATAGAATATCTGGAAGAATATCACACCTACAACTTCACCAGAGGTGAGGGAGAAAAGGAAACAAGAGGAAACAACTCAGATGCAATAGATAGAATGACAAGTCCATGTGGTGGACAACTTGTTTGAGAAAGAAGCACAACTCTAGATGAAGTTAGAAGGGGATCAATAGGTCCAATTGTGGGTTCATGAAGGAGAAATGATAAGTGTAGCTATCCAGGACCTCAAGAAGAGGAATAAGAAAATTTATATCACGAAGCGTGTCAAAGGGGCGCAAGACATGAAGAAACTATAGGCAGAACTCAAAACTGCGCAAACGCAAAAAAAAGAGTGCCATGCTCAGATGGAACTACTCTAGGAGTGAGAAACATAAGTCATCATAAGCATATGAAGCCAAAACATACATGGAACAATCCCAGGAAGAATGTGCAAGGATGGTCATCGACAAGATTATAGTGCAGATATTGGATGCACTCAAGGAGAAGACTGCGCAGACCCAAACACAAGCAACAAAGCTAATAGAGAAGTTCCCAGCGATCACAAGGGAGATCGATGAAGCACATAGGGGTTAGGTGGCTCAGGACGAGCCACCTGTCAATGTTGAGGGCATGTTGGAAGCAAGCCAAAACAGAAAGAACAACTATTTTGGGAAGAAAGGTTGGCACGAGGAAGAGAAGCACGCGTGCATGCATGGAAGACGTAATGATGTTAGGGTTAGGGTTTTTTTAATACATTTTAATGGATGATGATCCAAATATGTATATATATAGATACCTAGGAGATCTAGAGGAGCCGATAGTTGTCCATTATGAAAGAATACAGAGGTCGATTTTAGAGATTCTGAAGAGATGACGAAGGAGTGATGTTTTGATAACTAGTTGTAATCCTTTTGTCACACGAACTACATTTGTAAGATGTTGAGATGTAGAGGGTCAGAAGGGTATATCTAAAGGGTTAGATTACATGTTGAGGAGCCTGGGGTGATCTATTCTGCCTCATAATATATCTCGACTAGACTGAGGATGTGTTGTAAAGCGCACATCGTTGTAGTTTTGGAACTTCCATAATAGAATAGCTTGAGAGCCAGCTCTTTGTGGACATAGCCTAAGGGGGTTTAACCACAGTAAAACCTTTATTATGTGATGAATTCTTGTGTCTCTTTTATTTTTTATGAGTAGATGTTAGCATGATGAATGAATGAGCTAATTACATTACATGCATAATTAGGGATGATAGTGTTGG
>SNQJ01S0005291.1:234872-251721 GCA_010110895.2 Picea sitchensis | reverse complement strand
AGTTCATCCATATTTACTTCTTATCAACCATGAAAAAACAATAATGAGTCATATTTACATCAAACACTATTGGGTCCATTACCCAAACCTTTATGCTACGGGTCTTTCTTCAAGGGTTGACATCAATGACAACCAACCTTAATCAACATATAGTATATTTATTTAATAAGTTAAATACAACTCTCATCAGAAATTTCTCAAATCTCCATTCAACCCTAGACTGCAAACACCCGAGTATTGCACTCACCTACTAAGACTATCTCAGGTGATACTGCGCAGTGCACTATGTGTGATGTGTTGTCTTCTGGGTTACCAAAAGGACCGATAGTTTTAGAGGCTTTGTTGGAACCCTAGTAGACATGAACCTGGGTCAATCATATTAAAAATATAATATAGAGGAATCAAACCAGCACATTCTCTATAAATTATATGAACCATCTCAAAATTATGATTAAATTACTATCTTTTTTTGTTTGTTGTTTTAAATTATAACTCTAGTATTCTAATTTGAGTAGATATTTGTGCAATTAATTTATGTGTTATTACAATGAAATGAAGTTAAACTTACCTATTAGTAATTTCCGTTGAATTAAATACTTTTGGTTCACTTCCATCTTTTTTCCCTTCAACCATTGCATATGATATAATTGGTGGAATTTTGTTTTAATTAATTGGGGATAGAGCCATTCTCTTTAAATCTATGAATAATCCCATAGTGATTTTCATTCCCATCAAGATATTTGTTATTGAGAATGGCTATCAATTGGGCAATTATGTGATAGAATAAATGTTGGTAAGGATGTGGTGTATTTTACGACATGTAGCAATACACTATCACAATTTGTGTAATTTGAATTTGCCACGCATTCCAATAATATTGCTATTTAATATGTATATGAATGTGAATATTAATGATTGGATAAATATATCATCATGAATTTTGTTATTAAACAAAGAATGTCCTCCAATTGTACTTGGACATGTAATTTTGGAGAGCACACCCTTTCTTCATTTAATTCACAGTTTTCATCTACATATATTTGGGTGGTTGGTGCATGGTTCATATAATGTTTGAACACACATATTGATTTCTTAAATATAATACAATGCATACAACTAGTTCACAAGCTTGGAGTGTTGTGTATTCACTTTAAAACAACAATATATATATACTTCTTACTCCTTGAATGTTTATATATATACTTCTTACTGCTTCAATGTTTATCTAGGTGTGTTGCGATTGCACACTCAAACCATGTGTGTTTTCTATTTCTATTAACATTAGATATCACTAATTTATTGGTTAGTGGCTTCACAAAGAGGATTATAGTATAGGGTTTTTAGTATGATGGGTAGTGAGATAGTAGTGGGATTAACCATACGTTGGTCTATTGTTAGCAATTGAAATATAATTCATTGTATCCTCTCATTAAGGATTGTTCTTAGAAATAATCAAAGCTATACATACAACAAAACCAAAAACATATCCACTCCTTTTACTTCCAAAAACATATCCACTCCTTTTACTTGATGAAGGTTATCAACTAAGAATATTTTCACTTAAAATTGCACCTAGTTGCGGATGATTATTTAACTTCCATAGAGGATCCATGATAACAATATAGATAAGTTTTAGTCATACAATTTATGGATAGGTAATAAATAGACCTACAAGTTCCATGCTCTCACACCCTCATTCCTCTTGGAAGGCTTCTAACTTGTTTATATAAAAACTAAAAAGAGCAGTAAACAAGGGGAATCCTTTATTGACCCCTATATTACAATTAATTTCATTATAATAACATTGTTTTCTTCTAAATATGGATAAAACTCTCTAACATCTAGTATTACAACTACAACTGCTAAATCCAAGGGGACACCAATATTTTACAATATTTTTCATAGTTTATTTCAAGGAAATATATAAAAATATTTTATCAAGTGAATGAAACATCTTAGGATATTGTCTTTGTTATTTTGAATTTGTTATTTTGAATATCTTCTTATATAATTTTAAGAGTAATTAAATGGTATAGAGTCGAGTGATATCTTCGAAAAAAATCTTATAGTTTGGATTTTTTATGATCTTTTAGCTATATCTTAATATTCTTTTCTAAAATGAGACTATACAACCTATCTATAAGGTAGATAATCATGATCGTCATAAAATTTGATGGATTTATTTTGTCACCACTTTTAAATATAGAAACAATTAACTTCTATGTCTAAAGATGAGAAAACCCTATCTATTTTTCATGAAAACCCTCCCTAATTATCAAATTGAAAAGGTGATGGATGTGAGGATTAATGATCCGAATTTATGAGCAGAACGAAATGACTACAGATTATTAATCGGTCCTTAACAAAAAATAACAAAGATACAATAAAATTGGTTTTCTATTCAATAAGGAAATAAGTTGAAACTATAAAATTCAGCGGAAACAAGCTTGTTGGAATGGTGGTTGCTTATCTCTGAGAAGAGATGTGACAGTTGTGCTCATTCGCAAGAAGAAACTTCCAATGAGGCTCTGAAATAATTTTTACAATAAACTAGAATTCCAAAAACCATAGACATCCCAAAACCATAGACATAAAAAAACCTAACCCTAGGAGATGAAGCGCCAAAATTCATGTGGGCCACATGTGGGTAAGTTAGTACATCAACTTCCCGGGGTCGTAACTTTTGCATACGATCCTCGTTTTAGGCGTATGATAGTCCGTTGGAAAGGTATCATCGAGGAGATTCATTTTGGTGTCTCAATCATGACTTTGGACATCATTGAGAAGATTGATCCCAAAAAAAATTCATCTAGGCCTTCAAAATGGCCCCAGAAGTTAAAACTGCTAAAAATAGTAAATTGCCAAAATTGCCAAAAAACTGTTTTGAGCTAGTTGGAAAAGGTGTGTGGCCACCAATATCCACCTCTATCAATTAGAAATATTGATATAAATTTTTAAACCTTTTGTGAAAACCATTAAAAATATTTAGATTTTCCCTTTAATGGATCCTTAACCCTGAACTAAACACTTTTGATAGTGAAAGTGTTGGGCATCATTGAAATCATTTCAATATTTAAGACATTACGTGATCCATATAAAGTTTTGGCATATGATTTATAATATTCAATGACGATCTTAATTTCTTATGAAATTTTGGAGATAACATGTGTCTCCGAAAACATTTTGTATTGAATTTATAAATGTGTAAGAGTTTATTTTCGCTCATATTAGTCCCTCTGGAGGGCGTAGAGGGACTATAGAAATCAACAATTCGTTTGATTCATATTATTTTGTCCTTTGACTACAAAGTTTTGCCTAATATCTATTGTTCGAACTAGAGAACTAAAATAATTATTTTTTATATAATAAAAAATCCTTATATATCATGATCTCATTGGATAAAAAATTTGAAGTCTTATTGTCAGCTTCACTATTCCCAATGTTTTAAATGTTAACATATCCAATGTTTTGATCATCTACAATCTTTTTGAAATTTTATTATTTTTATTTAAATGTTTAGATATCCAAAGTTTTGTGCATCGACACTTAGATTTTTATTAGTTAACGTCATATTAGTTTTTCCTTTGACTATAAATTTTTTGCATAGTCTCTATTGTTTGAACTATTATTATTATTATTATTTATTTTATATTATAATTAAGTAGTTAAAGAGGAATTTATATTATTATTATGTCCGTAAACAAGCCTTCCACACTGCATTCTTTTTAAAATGTTTACATAGCATGAGGCCCTTGAATGGTCCTGATAAGCTTAAATGTGTAACATCTTGCTCAGGTGCACTGAGGGAAATTATTCTTTGAGGACACTTGCTCGCAAGTGATCCGGATTATTATGATATTTAAACATTTGACTTTGATTATGATGCGTCATGGGTATATGACATGTTGTTTTACTACATTGACATAGACAGGTGATATTGACTCAGTTTTACTGAGTGTGCAGGGTTTTGGACCTTGGGGATGCAAAGGCATTGATGGAACCCCTTGGACTTTGGATCGAGTCAGGGAGTGTCCTATTGGGGTTTGATTGACTTATTGTGATATTAATACATTTTGATTAGATGATATGATGTGGACATGTTCTGACATGATTTGTTGATGATGCAGACTGGCGATAGCTTGTCGACCAGACTCACATATGGAGTAAAGGGGTCACAAACGGCTACCAGAGAGGTTGAGGGAGAGGTGTGGTCAGCAGCCCTGCCATAGCCTACTATCACTCTCGTCGTGGCTCGAGTTGTAGGTTAACGATTAACTAGTTCAAGAGGACCCACGATGCCATGAGGGTAGACTGCGAAAATCACTCACGATGATTCTAAGGGGTGCACAATAAGGAGGGGGATTTATTCCTTAGAAGCCCTTAGTCTCCCACAACTTCACCTGGCAGAGTGTTGACTCCAGGGGTTATTAATGTCTACCAATCAATCAAGAGGCGAGTGGCACCCTTGGAGCATGTGGTGCGTCCTGAAGGGCACGTCGTGCAAAAGAAACAAAAGAGGCGTGTGGCACCCTTGGAGCACGTGGTGCGTCCTGAAGGGAACGTCGCGCAAAAGAAATAATAGAGGCGAGTGGCACCCTTGGAGCACGTAGTGCATCCTAAAGGGCACGTCGCGATGATGATAATAAAGGAACGAACCTAGATGGACCTAAGACAAATATCTCATTAAGAAATTTTAAAACAACTTCCCTAATTAAAATGTCACCCAGTTCAGAATATATGTCCTAAAGTCTAAAACTTCGTTCGGGGTAAAATTTTGTCTACCCTTAAGAAAATATCTTTACAAAAATCAAATAATAAAGTTAAAAAAAAAAAAACCACTTAAGCAATAATTTTGGTCTTCATAAATTTTTGGGTAAAATGAAAGGAGTAAGAAATTAAATAAAATATGTGATAAAATGTAAAGAAGAAATTAATTGTTTTAACTTTTGATAGTTTAAAAAGATACTAAATTAATAATAAAAGTAAAAGAGGTTTATTGGCACAACTGTCATTTATAGCTCATTAAAAAGGGGAAAGAGGGAAATATAAAAATTAGGAAACTAGGGAATGAGGCAACATAAAAAGGGAAAGAGGGAAACTCATGATAAAAAGCGGGAAACCAACTTAGGAAAGAATCGACATTTAAGAAACTTTTAATTTTGAACTGATTTGGCAATTTCTTTTTAAGGAAAGCTTTTAAAACCTGTAAGGGAATCTAAGGGATACCTAGGAGTAAATTTAGGGGTAACTCTAGGTGGGTGAGGGAAATGAGACAATAAATAAATTAAAGAAAATAATTATTGGAGGAAAGTTGGGGATGGATGACACTTGTACGATGGAGAATTTTTAGAAGATTTTTATTAAAACTTAAATTAAATGAGATTTAGGGAAAGATGGAAGTTTTAAAACAACATAAAAGAAAGGGAGGAGAAGGAAGAGGGGAATCGACTGCTAGTGTAAAGTTACGCTGCCAAATTAGCGACTTGATTGATTTACTTTTGGGAGTTGAGATTTCCCAGCTCGGAGAGGATTGGTAGCTCGGCCTTGCAAGGCGAGTTGGGAGCTAGACGTACCATCTAGATAGTGTGTGGCCCCTTTGTGTCTCGAGGGGCTAATGGGGAAGCAGAGTACCCCTAACATTGGTTGGGAGGTACCGATGTAGTCTCGACAGTCGGCGAGCAGGAATGACATGGAGCATGTGGGCGTCATTAGAGGCGGGTGATAAGGCAAAGCTACGCTCGTTATTTTGTAGAGTAGAATGCATTAGGAATGTATGCTTGATCTATATGTTGATTGTAAGTGGATGAATTCTACCTTGAGCTTTTTCCCATTCGATTGATTGCCGAAAATTATTGTGCTCAATGTTTTGGTCTGAGTTTTATTGTTCCTTCTTTGGATATTTAAGTTTCGGTGTTACTCTTCGTGCTGTATTTTCCCAGATGTGGGATATTAGCATTTAAAATTATTGCTGTATAGTTTTATAGTCATAGAAAATCACTGATATAGTTATAATTCTTTGTTTCTTATACATGGATGCATTGAAATGTTGAATTCATGTGGTAATAAATATAAACATTTACTTATGTCATTTACTTTGAACTCCTTCTGTATGGATGTAACGCCAAACTCGTTTTGTGATAGGCATATACTTATTACTTCTGATTTATTATCTAGATAAGGAAACCATCAAATTTGTTCTGTGATGGGGGTAAGGGCGAATTTGTTCTGGCAAAGTTCATCTTGGGCATTTCGTTGTAAGACTAGTTCTGAATTTCATTATGGCGTTGGGTTTCCACCAATTGTCGTCTGCAAATTGAACGAAGGCATTTTTTCCAGAAGTTCTATTCACTTCACTGTAAATGAAAGCATCTCATATGTAACTGTTTTCTTTTCCCACCGATTTGGCCAGGGAGAATTTCCCTTTATCACTTTCTGATGTTGACCAGTTGTATTTTTTTTTGGGCAGTTCCACAGTGGTACCTCTGTAAATTGTTTGAGGTAATAGTGATGAATTTCGTTAGACGACCATCTCTCCTGTAGTAGCCGAGTTTTTTTTGGGCAAATTATTGTTACCAGGGCAAACTCCCCTCTTACCAAGTTCGACTTCTTCCAACGTTTCATCTCCTTTAAGAGTGTTGTATTTTTTACCATGGTAGAAAATTAAATGGCTAAGTTTCTCCACAGTTGTTGTTCCATGTGTGTTAAGAAAAGGTCAACAGGATCTTTTGACAGTGATCCCTTCCAGGAGGCACCCCTTTGATTGATTGTTGTATTTACCCACGAAATTCTTCCTTTAGAATGTTGTTAGAACTGTTGTATTTACCCTTGATTTTTTCCTTAGATTACTGACTGAGTTCCATGCCGGAATGAACATGACTCACATCCAGGCGGTGGATGCGTTTTCCCTTGATTGTTGGCTACGTTTTGATTTCCTTATTTTAATGGAAATAAATTCTCAGACGAAATCTTAAATGTTCGACCAACCCCTCCACCTGTTCGCCTTACTGTTGGGAATGAACCTACACCTGTGCGTGAGCTGATTTGCCTTGTTTTATTTTTGTATAAAAACTCACAAGATGTGGAGTCGATCTGATCTGCATCTAACACTTCAAAGGAACTTAATAGCAATAAATATTACTAGGTGAGTTCTAGAACAATAAACAACTTCTATATGCCACCACAGATCTCATTGAGAAATGATGGAATCAAGTGGTTCATGGATATGTAATAAAACACATTCATTTGTGCCAGAGCATGATAATAAAATTTAACAGATATGTGTGTTTTAGCAGGGAGCTGAATGCTCACCAAATGTTTAAAGATGTGGCAGTGTTCATTGATATAATGGTTTATTTATTTAAATACTGACTAATTTGCAAAATTGACACGTCTGTTGTAATTCATTGTTGGTAAAGTTTCTAGGTAACAATGATCATTGTATTGTATTGAGGCTAAGATTTTAATGGATGATATGTCTTCCATTCAAAGAAGCGACGATTGTGATGTCTATCTCTAACATAGATGAGGAAAATTTATTAAACTATGAAGAATCAAAATACTACCTTGTAGAATTGATCAAATGTGAATGTGTTTTTATTTATAACCTGTGATTGGCTTATAACCTATGAAGTTGGCACTTTGTGGTCTGTTTTATTCCATCAATATTCAATTTCCTTAATTTGTTGCATTTTCAACCAAGCTAATCTTGTACAAAGAACTGAAAGATTTTTAATATAAAAATAAGTGTTTTTGTTAATGATTTCATTGTTAATAGAAAGATTTATTTTACTCTGGAAGTAAAGAAAAACCTCATGGATTGGATAATACGTGTTTGATTTATTTCTTCTTGATTGTGGAAGTGTATTGTAACTTTGATGTGAGAAATACTCAATTTCCTTAGTATACTGTTCACATAAATGAGTTGCAATATTGAGAACTTGTCAACAAGATTGAACTAAGGAAAAATAAACTGGTCAACAAGTTTGAACTAAAGAAAAATGAACCAAGTGCAAAATGTCAATCACAAAAGGTAATAGTGTATTAAAATGTACAGTGCATTAGTCACAAAATGAAAGGAAAAAGGTACTAGAAATGATACAATGAATAAAATTGTAAAGGAATTTATAATTTATACAAATAATCATTTTGTCAAGAAATTTATTTTTAATCTAGAAAAAAAAAATGGAAAATAACTATTCTTTAGTTGTGGAAACCATTTTACTTTTTAAAACTAATTTAATAAACAAAATGAAGAAAAATGGACTAGAAACCTTTTTGCATGATATACAACTCATATAACTTAACTAAAACAAAGCTCCAAGATGATAAATTATCCAAATACATCTTAATTGAGGTATTGATTGTTGGGTTAATGTCTTGATTATTGTCATACTTGTTGTATTAATTGCCATTCTCTTGTAATGTGATGGAAGTACACTTCCGAAGCAATACTGTATTAGTAGTGACTAATTTAATGAGTTAATAATGATTCACTATCGCAAATTGCCTTAATTGGATAACCCTATTGACTGCGATCTTGATGGTTATGTTTTTGTCTTTAGCCTAGTAGGTTGGGTCTTCTTGTGTCGGGCGAGATGTAGACACCTCCATGCTTCTCAGAACAGTCTCCAACCCTGAGACCTTAAATGGTCAAAATCGATGGGAACCTGGGCTTGAGAATTTCTTATGTGTCTTGGAGGTCCTAACCATTGCAAGGTAGGACGGGCGGGTAGTCAGTCTTATTTATTTGTCATTTGGTCGTCGTTCAATGCATGCAGATACTTGATGTGCGTATTAGGTCATCATGTTGTGTTCTTTGTTGTATGCGTCTTGCTCATCGTTGGGTGGCGATGTAGAGTCGAAAGTGTTTATTACCCTTGCACACATGCACATAGACAATAAAAAAAAAAAATGCACTTGTTATATGAGGTTCATCATCATAACGAGGAGGTTTGTTACATATGGTATCAGAGCGAAGTTCAACCTACGACTTGGGATCGCTACGGCTTTCATTGACATGATTTGATTATACGGTTGTTAATCGAGTTAATTGTGTGCGTGCAAGCAATCATGGTTAGAGGACGCCACAGAGGCAGACAATGGGTTGCATGGGGAGGAGGCATGACGCCTCCAGTAGAATCCACACCTTAGGGGTCTAACCCCTAGGGAGACGAGCAGGTTCTCGGACAGGAGCGGGTAGCAGTTGGTGATGTTTTTGGGATGATGAGATCTTTGCGCATGTCTGAGGCACTGATCATCCATTTGGACATAGATGAGGCTAGAGCTCCGACACCCACTGAGGTTCCACCACGCACTCCGATCGGTACTGGTAGCATTCACCATGAACTCGAGAAGGTCAAATTTCCTGAGTTCTTTGGCGCCCCGGATGGCGTAGCCGCCAAGGCATGGTTGGAAAACATGGAGATGTGCTTCGCACTTTGTGATTATACCTCTAACATGAAGGTCCGCATGGTGTTCTTTCAACTAAATGGAAGTGCTCTTCTATGGTGGAAGACGCTCCTACCACAACTAAACATGGCTGTCAAAGACGTGTCATGGGAACTGTTCGAGGAATGGTTTCGAGAGAAGTACCTTTCAGAGGAATTCATTGAGCGCTAGCTCAACGAGTTCAACGCCTTACAACAGGGAGGTCGTACGATGCCAGAGTACGAGGCCCGTTTTATGGAGCTGCTCCAGTATGCTCCGCACCTTAACATGAAGAAACTTAAGGTCAATAGGTTCATGTTTGGCCTTAATGACAACCTGTGTGAAAAGGTTAGGATTTTGATGCCTCAAACCTTGCACGATGTCGTCCAGAAGGCCCTCATAGCAGAGGAGGAGATTATCAGTGGGGGTCAGACCAGGACTCTAGCGAGACCAGTAGGGTAGGCTCCATATGGAACACAGTAGCACCAGACACCAGTGAGACATACGTTGGGATATCACGGCTTCTTGAGGGGATCCACTTTCACTACACCCCGACGACCACCGCCTCAATAGCGAACACCTTATCGGGGACCATCGCATCAGCAGCAACGTCACCCGCAGCAACAACAGTTTAGTCCTGTTCAGCAAAACAGACCCAAGTTCTAGGCCGATGGGCCATCATCTTCTACTTCAAGTACCAGGACTACTGGGCCGAAGAACGGGTGTTGGACATGTGGGGAGCCACACTATTGGCGTGATTGTTTTGTGAAGAGGACTCGAGCGTTCGAATCAACAGGACCCACTACCATGGGAGATATGTGCAAGGCCCATTGGATTCATGTAGTGGTGAATAACTGCCAAGCAGAGCACCAGTCAAATGTGCTCGAGATGACAGGTATCATCGTTGACCAGACCCTTAGTATTTTGATAGATCCTAGTTCTATTGAGAGTTTCATTTCTGGTGTAGCGCTAAAAAGGATTAAGGTAAAGGCATCTGAACAGGATGAGTTTAGCTTCGTAGAGATGGCTTCCGGAGCCAAACAAAAGGTTGGAGGAAAGGTTACGGATTGTATCCTTAACTTGGGAGAGTTTGTCACAAGGGCCAACATATACATCACGATCTTAGGATCTTATGATGTCATGATTGGTATGGATTGGTTGGAATCACATGAGGCGATACTCAACTGTAAGAAAAAACGGTTGAGCTTGGTCGACGACGAGGGATAGAGACGTTTGATTATAGGACGAAACTAAGGAGTCTCCCTGAGGTTCATCTCTTCCTTATAGCTACGGAAGAGTATGCACAAGGGGTGCAAGATTTATGCGATCCTTGTGTTAAACAAGAAGGGAGTAGCAGAAGGTCTAGAACACCTTCCGGTGGTGAGAGAGTTTGCGGATGTATTTCTGTAGGAGTTACCTGGGATGCCACCAGAGAGATATTTGGAGTTTACCATAGACCATAAACCAGGGATTGAACCGATACCAAGAACGCCTTATCGAATGTTGACCCTGGAGTTACAAGAGTTGAAAATGCAACTGAAGGAGTTGTTGGACCTGGGACTGATACGTCCTAGCGTGTCACCATGGGGTGCACTTGTTATTTTCATATGAAAGAAGGATGGATCGTGGAGGCTTTGCATTGACTACCGTCAACTAAATAAGGCCACGATCAAGAATCTGTATCCCTTGTCGAGAATTGATGATATGTTCGATGAAATGAAGGGTGCGATGGTGTTCTCCAAGATCGATTTGTGATCAGGGTGTCACCAGTTGCGGATCAAGGAAGATGACATCCCTAAGACTGCCTTTAAGACGAGGTTTGAACATTACAAGTTTACTATTTTACCCTTTGGACTGACAAACGCCCCAAGGGTATTTATGAGTTTGATGAACAGGGTGTTCCGTGAGTACTTGGACAAGTTCGTCCAAGTGTTCATTAACGATATTTTGATTTACTCTCATATGACGAAGGAGCATGACGAGCACTTGCACTTGGTACTACAGTGTCTAGGAGAGCACAAATTGTATGGGAAATTGTCCAAATTCTCTTTTTATCAATCGAGGATTCACTACTTAGGGCATGTCATCTCCGACCAAGGCATCACCATGGATCCAACCAAGGTTGAGGCTATTATGAAATGGCCTGCACCGACGAATGTCCCGGAAGTGCATAGCTTTATGGGTTTAGTAGGATACTATCAATGGTTTGTCGAGGGATTTTCGAAGATAGCAAATCCGGTCATGGAATTGCAAAAGAAAAACAAGAAGTTTGTGCGGATTGAGAAATGTGTGGAAGCATTTTTTAGGCTTAATGAGTTGTTGACGACAACAACGATACTAAAGGTCCCTGACATGGATGCAGACTTATTCATATGCACAGACGTATCCAAGGAAGGCTTAGGCGAATTCTTGATGCAAGATGGATGAGTAATTTCTTACATTTCGAGGAAACTAAGAAGGCATGAGGAGAACTACGCAATGCATGATTTGGAGTTATTAGCCATCGTATATGCCTTGAAGGTTTGGAGACACTACCTTGTTAGATGAAAATTTGAATTAAATACTAACCATTGTGGACTACAACACATTTGTATGCAAAGTGACCTGAACGCATGACAATGACGTTGGTCAGAATTACTTAGTGAGTACGACTTTGATATTACTTACATAAAGGGAACAGTGAACCGAGTGGTGGATGCTTTGAGTTGGAGACCACACATCTTTTTGGTGTTGCCTCTTCAGATGAATCTACATGAGAATATTCTCACTTTACAACGTGACGATGACTAGTACAAAGAGGTCAGGGTTTTTATCGGACAAAACCCAATGATGGTACTATGATATGAGGGATTTTCATTTTATAGCGATGGGTTATTGAGGTTTAAAAGTTGGATTTACGTACCACCAAATGATGAGTCGAGGATTTTGATCCTGAGTCACGAAGATGAGGGCAGACCTTAAACCCTTATTCTTCTGGAAGGGAATGAAGGTCAACATAGTCAACTATGTGGACAGATGTCTAGAGTGTTAGCAGCTAAAGGATGAACATAGAAACCCGGCAGGATTACTTCAACCACATGCCATTCCATAATCGAAATGGGAGGTTATTTCGATGGATTTTATTGTTGGATTGCCACTGACGGAAAGGATACATGACTTGATTTTTTTAGTAGTAGACTCTGACAAAGAGTGCTCACTTTATTCCTATGCATACGACGTATCAGGCACCTGACATAGCTACATTTTCCCTCAGTGATATTGTGAGGCTGCACGGCATGCCTAAGAATATTATATCTGATCGAGGATCGATGTTTACTAGACAATTTTGGATGAGTTTCCAAGAGGCCTTGTGAATCCAACTAAAATTTAGTACTATGTATCACCTGGAGACTGACGGGTAGACAGAACAAACGAACCAAATCTTGGAGGACATGTTGTGGATGTATGTGATGGACCAACAAAAGTGTTGGGAAGAATTTTTTCCACTAGTGGAGTTCGCTTACAACAACAGTTACAAGAGCACCATTATGATGGTGCCTTTCGAGTTTCTTTACGGGCGAATGTGTCAGATGTCGTTGAGTTGGGATCGGCTTCAGGATAGGGTCCTGGTGGGACCAGAAGTGATCCAAGAAATGTAAGAGCAAATGAAAACAATAAGACAAAGGATTAAAGAAGCACAAGATCGACAGAAGAGTTATGCCAATGCGCACCATGTTGACCGTAGTTACGAGGTCGGCGATCGAGTCTTCTTGTGGGTTAAACTGCATAAGAGTTCAATCAAGTTTTGGAAGGGAGCTAAACTCTCTCCTACGTTCATGGGACCTTTCAAGATTGTGGAGAGAAAGGGGCCTGAGGCCTATCGACTACCCTTGCCTGATTCTTTGAGGTGTATGCACGATGTTTTTCATGTATCTGTTTTGAGACATTATATTAGTGATCCTACACATGTTATTGACATGAGTTCCTTCCAGGTATCGGACAAGGGAGTGCTCACAGCTGAGCCGATCCGCATCTTGGATCAATGCGTTCGACAGCTACGATGTCGAATGGTGGATCAGGTGAAGGTCCAGTGGGAAAATTATAGTCCACACTCAGTGACCTGGGAGGACGCATATGATATGCACCAGCAGTTTCCATTTTTATTTGATAGATAGACATATGATACTGTGATACACTTATTTCAACATTTATACTGAGAAACTTCGGGATGAAGTTTAGACCAAGAGGGGGTGTATCTAACATCCCTCTCAGGCACACTGAGCGAACTTATTTTTTGAGGAAACTTACTCGCAAGTGATCCAGATTATTATGATATTTAAACATTTGACTTTGATTATGATGCGTCATAGGTAGATGACATGTTTTTTTACTAAATTGACATAGACAGGTGCTACTGACTCGGTTTTACTGAGTGTGTAAGGTTTTGGACCTTGGGGATGCAGAGGGATTGACGGAAACCCTTGGACTCCAAATCGAGTCAGGGAGTGTGCTATTGGGGTTTGATTGACTTACTGTGATATCAATACATTATGATTAGAAGATATGATGTGGACATGTTCTGACATGATTTGTTGATGATGTAGGATGACGATAGCTTGCCTACCAGACTCACATATGGAGTAAAGGGGTCACACATGACTACCAGAGAGGTTGAGGGAGAGGTGTGGTCAGCAACCCTGCCACAGCCTACTAGCACTCCCGCCATGGCTTGATTTGTAGGTTAATGATTACCTAGTTCGAGAGGACCCACAATGTCATGAGGGAAAACTGCAACAGTCGCTCATGATGATTCTAAGCGGCGCACAATAAGGCGGGAGCCTTATTCCTTAGAATCCCTTAGTCTCCCACAAGTTCACCTGGTGGAGTACTGACTCCAGCGGTTATTGATGTCTACCAATCATTCAAGAGGTGAGTGGCACCCTTGGAGCATGTGGTGTGTTCTGAAGGGAACGTCGCAGAAAAGAAACAAAAGAGGCGAGTGACACCCTTGGAGCACGTTGTGTGTCCTGAAGGGCACGTCATGCAAAAGAAACAATAGAGGTGAGTGGCACCCATGGAGAACATACTACACCCTCAAGGGCATGTCATGATGATGATGATAAAGGAACGAATCTAGATGGCCCTAATACAAATATCTCATTAAGAAATTTTAAAACAACTTCCCTAATTAAAACGTCGCCCAGTTCAGAATCTAAGTCATAAAGTCTAAAACTTCGTTAGGGGTAAAATTTTGTCTACCCTTAAGAAAATATCTTTATAGAAATCAAATAATTAAGTTAAAAAAAAAAAAAAAACACTTAAGCAATAATTTTGGTCTGCATAAATTTTTGGGTAAAATGAAGGGAGTAAGAAATTAAATAAAATCTGTGATAAAATGTAAAGAAGAAATTAATTGTTTTAACTTTTGATAGTTTAAAAAGATACTAAATTAATAATAAAAGTAAAAGGGGTTAATTGGCACAACTTTCATTTCTAGCTCATTAAAAAGGGGAAAGAGGGAAATATAAAAATTAGGAAACTAGGGAATGAGGCAACATAAAAAGGGAAAGAGGGGAACTCATGATAGAAGGCGGGAAACCAACTTAGGAAAGAATCGACATTTAAGAAACTTCTAATTTTGAACTAATTTATCAATTTCTTTTTAGGGAAAGCTTTTAAAACCTGTAAGGGAATCTAAGGGATACCTAGGAGTAAATTTAGGGGTAACTCTAGGTGGGGGAGGGAAATGAGACAATAAATAAATTAAAGAAAATAATTATTGGAGGAAAATGGGGGATGGATGACACTTGTACGATGGAGAATTTTAAAAAGATTTTTATTAAAACTTAAATTAAATGAGATTTAGGGAAAGATGGAAGTTCTAAAACTCTATAAAAGAAAGGGAGGAGAAGGAAGAGGGGGATCGACTGCTAGCATAAAGTTACGCTGTCGGATTAGCGACTTGACTGATTTACTTGTGGGATTTGGGAGTTCCCAGCTCCGAGAGGAGTGGTAGCTCGGCTTTGCAAGGTGAGCTGGGAGCTAGATGTACCATTTGGATAGTGTGTGGGCCCTTTGCGGCTCGGGGGGATAAGGGGGAAGAAGAGTACCCCTATCATTGGCTGGGAGGTACTAGTGTAGTCTCGACGGTTGGTGAGCGACAGCGGAACGGAGCACACGGGCGTCATTCGAGGCGGGCAATAAGGCAAAGGTACGCTCATTATTTTGTAGAGTATAATGCATTAGGAACTTATTCTTGATCTACATGTTGATTGTAAGTGGATGCATTCTTCCTTGAGCTTTTTCCCATTCGATTGATTGCTGAAAATTATTGTTGTCAGCGTTTTGGTCTGAGTTTTACTGTTCCTTGGTTGGATATTTAAGTTTCGGCGTTACTCTTCACGTTGTATTTTCCCAGATGTGGTATATTCGCATTTAAAATTATTGCCTTATAGTTTTACAGTCATAGACAATCACTGATATAGTTATAATGCATTGTTGCTTATACATGGATGCATTGAAATGGTGAATTTGTGCGGTGATAAATATAAACATTTACTTTTGTCATTTACTTTGAACTCCTTCTATATGGATGTAATGCCAAACTCGTAGTGTGATAGGCATATACTTATTACTTCTAATTTATTATTTAGATAAGGAAACTGTCGAATTCATTCTGTGATGGGGGTAAGGGTGAATTTGTTCTGGCAAAGTTCATCTTGGGCATTTTGTTGTAAGACTGATTTTGAATTTCGTTCTGGCATTGGGTATCCAACGATTGTTGTTTGCAACCTGAAAGAAGGAATTTTCGCCAGAAGTTTTGTTCGCTTCACTGTAAACGACAACATCTCATTTGTAACTGTTTTCTTTTCCCACCGCTTTGATGACCCTGGTGCGGGGTCATCTCATGCTCCTCCGGCGACAGCCGGAGCAGATGATGGGGATCTAGTCCGTCGATTTGAGACGGTCTTTCGAGACGTGCCTGAGGGCCTATGGACCCGTATCCAGGATGAGGAGTTCCTGGAGTAGTCTATCGGGTTACCGCCACCATGGTGGTCGATTATGCGACGAGCAGCTGTGCTCGCCGCTATGACGAGTGGACGCCTGCCGCCTGGGCAGGGTGATCCAGTCGATGTTCCACCACCACCGCCGGGGGCGGGTGGGGGCGGGCCACCACCTCCTCCTGAGGGAGGGGCAGTTGGGGGTGCGTTAGAAGCACCATGATTGTACCATGTATTTTTGTACACAGTTTTGGTTCTATAGGCTGGTGAGCCGATTTTGTTTTTTGTACCGAGATGCGGCACGGGTCGGTGGGCCGATGTATTTTTGGTTGTAAACATTCGGATGCGATATATATATGAGTAGACATATTTTATGAGATCCAAATGTGGTACGTGTGTTTTTGTTTTGATGATGATGATGTCTATGTTTCCTATATGCTGTG
>SNQJ01S0005291.1:192408-230259 GCA_010110895.2 Picea sitchensis | reverse complement strand
ATCCAAAAACCTAACCCTAGGAGATGAAGCGCCAAAAGTCATGTGGGCCCTGTTTGGGTAAGTTGGTGCATCAACTTCCCGGGGTCGTAACTTTTGCATACGATCTCCATTTTAGGCGTGTGATAGCTCGTTGGAAAGGTATCATAGAGGAGATTTATTTTGGGGCCTCAATCATGCATTTGGATATCATTGAGAACCTTGATCTCAAAAAAACTTCATTTAGGCCCTCAAAATGGCCCCGAAAGTTAAAACCTACTAAAAATAGTAAATTGCCAAAATGGCCAGAAAACTGTTTTGAGCCATTTGGAAAAGGTGGGTGGCCCCCGATATCCACCTAGATCAGATTCACTATCACAAATTTCCTTAATTGGATAACCCCGTTGACTGCGATCTTGATGGTTATGTTTTTGTCTTTAGCCTAGTAGGCTGGGTCTGCTTATGTCGGGCGGGATGTAGACACCTCTATGTTCCTCAGAATAGTGGCCAGCCCTAAGACCTTAAATGGTCAAAATCGATGGGAACCTGGGCTTGAGCGTTGATTATGTGTCTTGGAGGTCCTAACCATTGCAAGGTAGGACGGGAATGTAGTCAGTCTTATTTATTTGTCTTTTGGTCATCGTTTAATGCATCCAGATACTTGATGTTCATCTTAGGTCGTCATGTTGTGTTCATCGTTGTATGCGTCTTGCTCATCATTGGGTGGCAACGCAGAGTCGAATGTGTTTATTACCCTTGCACACACATGCACACACAATATATATATATATATATATATAAATTGCACTTGTTATATGAGGTTCATTGTCGTAACGAGGAGGTTCGTTACAAAATGTTTACCTAACAAGCCTCAGAGCCTCAAATATTTGCTTAATAGGCTTGTTAAAATACATTTTCCTCCTATTTTTAGATACAATCTTGTCTACAGTGAGTTTGGGAAATATGGCTTTCTATCGACATTATTGGTTCATTGGTTTTTGCTTGCTCGTTGGTTCGTTGGATTATTCTTATTGTTCTTTCATTCAAATTTGCAAATTTGAGGTCCTGCAACTGCAGTTGGACCTCTTGGTGCTTATTCACTGGTTTTTTGTTTTCTTCCTACTCTTGTTTTCTTCAAATTTCCAAGTTTGAATCCCTACCCCCAAAGTTCGACCTATTCTCTCACTTTGCAGGGTTGAAATCCTACATCCTTGTTTTCTTCAACTTTGCAAGGTTGGTTTCCTGCCTCCGCAATTGGACCTATTGTTGTAGTTTGCAAGGTTGATATTTTGGATCCACAATTGGAATTGTGCTTCTATCATTCCCCATTCGTGTGTAAGTTTCATTTCCATGGTTTCATTCCTATTCGTTGTTTCTTGTTTACTATTTGCATTTTGCAAGTAAGAAATTTCCATACTAGGAATGCATGAGTGAAAATCATCTTGCAGAACATCCTCATATGTGACTATTGGGACCAATGAAATAGGAGTGTATTGCTATCCTGATCATGTTCTTGAAGAAGAAATCTTGTCTCCTTTGAATGCCAATGTTAGACACAGAACTGACCTCTATCACAACGATAGTGACATATAAAAAAGGAAATGGGATGTTCTCCTCATATTTCTATTACTGAAAACCATACATTTAGTGCATTTTTTTAGTCTATCCCCTTCCAATCACATATTCCCACTTTCATGTCATGGGAATCATACCATAGGTATTTGGAAAATGAAAATGAAAAGGGGTTGGCTAAACAAATTCATAGTTTTCATTGTGGAGAAAGCATCTACGAGGACCTTGCCATCCCTTCTTTGCAGGTTATGACAGGGCAAGCTTTTATTCTCTGAGGAAAAACCACATATATTTGTTGGTTTTATGATGGACTTTGAGTCTTCCAAATCATATTTTGTCACCATTTTCATATCTGGACCTCGTCTTGTGGAAATGATTATTTATAATCTGAATGGGAAGTTCACTGATCTCTGTCAGACTGAGTTTTTGAGCACCCAGTTTTAGAATATCTTCTTCATCTTGTAATATAATTGAAACATATTAGAATATCTTCTTCGTCTTGTAAGATAATTGAAACCTTGAGAAGTTGTGATGTGTGTTGGTTTCCTTCCTGTGATAAAATTCTGTGGTAAAAGTCTGTTAGCATTAATCTTAATTTAATTCTAAGTTTTCATCTACATATATTTGGTTGGTTGGTGCATGGTTCATATAATGTTTGAACACACATATTGATTTCCTGGACATAATGCAATGCATACCACCAGTTGGAAAAGTTGGAGTGTTGTGTATTCACTTTAAAACATCAATATATAGATATATGTCTTACTTATTCAATTTTTATCTAGGTGTGTTGTGATTGCACACTCAAACCATGATTGTTGTTTATTTATATTAACATTAGATATCACTAATTTATTGGTTAGTGGCTTCACAAATAGGATTATAGTATAAGATATTTAGTATGATGGGTGGTGATATAGTAGTGGGATTAACCATATGTTGGTATATTTCTAGCAATTGAAAGATAATTCATTGTATACTCTCATTAAGGATTGTTCTTAGAAATAAGCAAAGCTATACATACAACCAAACCAAAAACATATCCACTCCTTTTACTTGTTAAAGGTTATCAAATAAGAATATTTGCACTTAGAATTGCACCTAGTTGTGGATGACTATTTAACTTCCATAGAGGATGCATGATAACACGATAGATAAGTTGTAGTCCTACCATTTATGGATAGGTATTAAATAGACCTACAAGTTCCATGCTCACACATCCTCATTACTCTAGGAAGGCTTCTAACTTGTCTACATAAATACTAAAAAGAGCAGCGAACAAGGGGAATCCTTGATTGACCCCTATATTACAATTAATTTCATTATAATAACGTTGTTTTCTTATAAATATGGCGAACAATCTCTAACATCTAGTATTACCACTACAACTGCTAAAACCAAGAGTCGTCAATATCTTCCAATATTTTCCATAGTTTATTTGAAGGAACTATATAAAAATATTTTCTGAAGTGAACGAAACATCATAGGATATTGTCTTTGTTATTTTTAATATATTCTTCTATAATTTTAAGAGTAATTAAATGGTATAGAGTCGAGTGATAGCTTCGAAAATAATCTTGTACTTTGTCTTTATTTTTATGTTCTTTTAGCTATATGATAATCTTCTTTTCTAAAATGAGACTATACAACTAATCTATAAGGCATATAATCATGGTTGTCATATAATTTGAGGGATTTATTTTGTCACCACTTTTAAATATAGAAACAATTGATTTATTTGTCTAAAGATGAGAAAAACCCTACCTAATTGTCAAATTGAAAAGGTGATAGATGTGAGGATTAATAATATTGATATGAATTTTTAAACCTTTTGTGAAAACCGTTAAAAATATTTAGATTTTCCCTTTAATGGATCTTTAACCCTGAACTCAACACTTTTGATAGTGAAAGTGTTGGGATCATTAAAATCATTTCAATATTTAAGACATTAGGTGATTTATATTAATTTTTTCCATATGAGTTCCAATCTTCAACGATGATCTTACTTTTTATTAACTTTTGGACATAACATATGTCTCTGAAAACTTTTAGTATTGAATTTATAAATATGTAAGAGTTTATTTTCTCTCTTATTAGTCCCTTCTAAAGGCATAGAGGGACTATAGTGATCAATAATTTGTTGAATTCATATTAGTTTGTCCTTTGAATGAAATTTTTTGCATAATCTCTATTGTTCGAACTAGAGAACTAAAAACATTATTTTTATATAATAAAAAAAACCTTATATGTCATGATCTCATTTGACAATATATTCAAAGTCTTACTACCAGCTTCGTTATTCCCAATGTTTTAAATGTTGACATATCCAAAGTTTTGATCATCTACAATCATTTTGAATTTTTATTATTTTTATTTAAATTTTTAGATATCCAAAGTTTTGTGCATCTACAATCATTTCTTTATTAGTTGACTTCATATTAGTTTGTCCTTTGACTATAATTGTTTTGCATAGTCTCTATTGTTAAAACTATTATTATTATTATTTATTATTTATTATTATTAAGTACTTAAAGAGGCATTTATATTTTATTACGTGCGTAAACAAGCCTACCACACTACATTATTTTTTAAATGTTTACATAGCGCAAAGCCCTTGAACGGTCTTGATAGCATTAAATGTTTACCTAATAGGCCTCACAACCTTAAATGTTTAATTAATAGGCATGTTATAAAACATTTTCCTCCTACTTTTGGATCAATCTTGTTTGCAGTGAGTTTGGGAAATATTCTTCTCCATTGGCATTACTGGTTCACTGGTTGTTGCTTGCTCATTAGTTTGTTGGATGTTGCTTATTGTTGTTTGATTCAACTTTGCAAAGTTGAGGTCCTGCATCTGCAGCTGGACCTCTTGGTTCTTGTTCACTAGTTTTTTTATTTTGCTGCAAGGTTTTCTTGTTTTCTTCAACTTTGCAAGGTTGAAGTCTTTCACCTGCAGTTCGACCTATTATTTCACTTTGCAAGGTTAAAATCTTGCACCCTTGTTTGCTTCAAATTTGCAAGGTTGGTTTCATACATATGTAGTTGGACCTGTTGTTTCATTTTGCATGGTTGGGACTTTGGACCCGCAATTTGAACTGTGCTTCTATCATTCCCCATTTATGAGTAAGTTTTAGTGCCATGGTTTCATTCCTATTCGTTGTTTGTTGTTTACTATTTCCAGTTTTCAAGTAAAAAATTTCAATACTAGGAATGCCTGAGTGAAAATCCTCTTGTAGAACATCCTTATATGTGACTATTGGGACAAGAGAAACATGAGTGTATTGCTATATTGTTCTTGTTCTTGAACAAGAAATCTTGTCTCCTTTGAATGTCAATGTCAGAACCAGAAACAACCTATTTCACAGCCATAGTGACATATAAAGAAGTAAATGGGATGTTCTCCTCATATTTATTTTACTCAAAACCGTACATTTAGTGCATTTTTTCAGGTTGTCCCCTTCCAATTACATATGCCCACTTTCATGTCTTGGACATCATACCATAGCTCTTTGGAAAATGGAAATGTAAAAGGGTTTTCCAAATGAATTCAGAGTTTTCATTGTGGAGCAAGCATCTACGAGGACCTTTCCATCCCTTCTTTGCAGGTTATGATAGGAAAACATTTTATTCTCTGACGCAAACCCACATAAAGTTGTTAGTCTTATGCTATAATTTGGGTCTTCCAAAGCATCTTCTGTCACAATTTTCAAATTTGTACCTTGTCTTGTGGAAATAATTCTTTGTAATCTGAATGGGCAGTTCACTGATCTGTGTCAGACTGAGTTTCCCAGTGCCCAGTTTTAGAATATCTTGTTCATCTTCTAAGATAATTGAAACATATTAGAATATCTTCTTCATCTTGTAAGATAATTGAAACCTTAAGAATTTGTGTTGTGTGTTGGTTACGTTCCTGCGCTAAAAGTCTGTAATGCCTAGTTGTTCCTCTTTTGTTTATCCAACAAACCATCTATACGCATTTTATGAGTGGGATACATCAACAAGTCATTTCAGATATGTTTAGTGTTGATTTTTGAAGAGTGGGGATGAAAATAAATGGTGAATAGGACAGAAAAGCTATATACAATGGCTACTGAAATTCTTATAAGATACACAACTAGAATAAGTTCAAAATTTATATGTCTTAAATACTGAGGCTTTGTGTTGAGAAAATTTATAGTGTTATTTGATTTGCATTTTCTCTTCTATATGGTTCAACGCTCACTATAGATTTTTTTTTTTTCTGTCATATTCTATAGAAGCCATGAAGCATTGAATTTTACATGAAGAAGGTTGAAGGATACATAGCGGAATTGGTATTCAATGCCGAACTTATAGTTTTCATTTTAATTTTTTTCTCTTTTTGCATACTACCTAGACATAGTTAAGAAACATCTTGAAAATCACAACTTAAAAAGATGAAGCAAGTAATAGATATTGAGTGCTATGAAATAGATACATTTTCCATTGTACATGACAACATCGATCAGGTATTGCATATGTAACATCCTCCTCGTTACGACAACAACCCTTTAACATGTGCAATTTTTTTTTTTTGGGTTAAGGTGTGTGCGCGCGTGTAAAATGGAATAGACACACTTGACTCTATGTCACCACCTGACGACTAACAAGACGCAAAGACGATGATCACAACAAGAAGAAATAAGGTGCACAACAAGTAACTGCAAGCATTAAACGACCATAGACATAAGGTGCACAACAAGTAACTGCAAGCATTAAACGACATACTGTGTTATGTACAGTACTAACACAGATGGAAGAATTCATAGTAGTAGATTTTACTATTTTTGCACAGGAAAGCAGGGCGTTTAATCTTAGTTCTCTACTCCGGAGAGAGAGAATGTCAAATAGGCTCCTGGCCGACTACTGAGTCAGAAACTAGTAATCTCTGTCAGGAGGTCACAGTGGTGGGAACTCTGCCTTTAAAGAGCCCGAGACTACTGGCATGACCTTAGAGGTGTGTCACAAGAGTAGAAACCCTGCCTTTAAAGGGCCTGAGACTCTTGATACGGCACTGGATTCTTTACACAAAAATAAGCACACTCACAGACTTATATACAGAGTGACTAGCTTTATCAAATCGAAGAGTCTGATATCATACAACTGTGAGTTTGGACAATTCCAATTATAGTACTAACCCTGAAATTAATTAACAATCTCAATACATCCTATATGTTACAAATACCATAAAATTACCATAACATGATCTTAACAACCTTACATCTTATGTTATAATAACCTTGCAACTAAAACATCAATCACCAATCACATTACTCCTTGTATGCTACCAATGAAATGAAGTTACAATAACTTTACCATAAAATAAATCAACATTACATTTATATTACCATAACCTTGCCAATGAATTAATAATAAAAATAAATCATCACCGTAGCATTTAACATGAAGCATTACATTACATGATTCTTCCATTGCGCGCAAGTCTCATTCATCAGGCAACATGTCATTCAATTCTTAAATAATCATGGGCGTGAGAATAAGTAAGTTTAAGCCATCATTAGAATAACTTTATAAAAACTAAATATCTAGATCCACCATCTACTCCATAAATCCTCAATGCGTAAAAACTAAATCTATGTCAATCATTCACTACATACTAACCACTGCTCAAGTAGCGATAACTAAAACCATCGGTATTGCATCCATAAGGCCATAAGGTGCCATCTAAAACAATAGTAAATATACATCAATAAGCTATTCGAACTTCGCCAAGGTCAACATGTAAGTAACATCAACAAATTTCCACTGACCCCACTAGATATACTCTGGCATGCAAAGTTTTTTTTTTACACATCTATCAAATTTGTATTTCCGGAATGACAAATAAATTTGCAATGCCCAATTTAGTTTTCATAATACTAAAAATCATACGACGAACAAGGTAATTCAAATCTAAATTCAACAAACACAACAATCATAACGATTTCAACTTCGATTAGTAGAAATTTGATAGTGGATCATAAGAAATTAAATATTTAAATAAAACAACGCATTTTTGTTGTGACTACTTATGCAATGATTCAATAATACAAATCCAAATGGTATAATAGTTTGGATGAGACTCATCTAAGTCAACTCCGGATTTTCCAAACTTCATTGACGGTAGATTTTAAATATCATACAAAGATCTAAACTTAAGAATTGACAAAATTGACAGCAAACAATGAATAATAGAAAGCAAGGTCTCTACATTTTGATTAGAAACAAATCATAGCAGATTATGATATCCGACTTTGCAAAACTATAAGGAAACGGATAAGTAAGATTTTGATCTCTTAATTTATAAACAAATTTGGCAGCGAACACTTGAATTTTCTGAATTCTGGGTTGTAATTTAAAATGGCAGTGAATGCATAAATTTTCTGAATTCTGAGCTGTAATTTAAAATGGCAGCGAACAATTAAATTCTAAATTTCTGCATAATCAAGGACAACAATGATAATATCGTGTTGTTATCATTTAGACAAGAATCATATCTTTACACATCTTTATCGTAATTAATTCAGCCATGGAGTTTGGACAGTGATTTACTCTGTCTTGTATTCTAGCCGTATTTTCTGACTGCGGTTTAGATTTGGTTCACAATTAGACTGAGTTATCTTAATGTAGGCATTTTTATTTTGCAACTCGCGCAGAGATTGATAGTAATGTATCTGTGTTGATTCAGCTATCTATGAGATACACTACCACTCTGCATTTATATAGAATTGATGGTTTTTTACAACGACTCCATTATTGATGATTTCTGTAGTATTGATTGTGGATTTTCACTCTGCGATTCGACACAACTTGACTGTGAATTTTTTTTTTTACCTTGCAAATTGAATACTTATTGCTAGAAAATAATCCTGAAGGATCCTTCTATCTACACAGCTAGAGTGGTTACCTCGTAGACGTCAATCAACCTACAAGGGAATAAGTTGTACACCAATCTTTGATTGCATAAATGATGAAGACTGTTTTTCAATACACATTTGGTTTTCCTTCTTCACGCTTTCAATTTATTTTAAAAAGAAATGTATTTGAAATTTCGTTGAGACTAAATGGAAATAGATTGTTGGTTCCTTGTGAAACTTCATTTTCAATTTTGGTATTAGAGGCTTACTTACTAGGTTAAGTTTGTATAAATGGAAAAGAGATACAAACGCCCATAGAAATGTAAATACCGCCACATAAGTGTAAAAACACCCACGGAAATGTAAAAATGAATTGCCAGAAGTGTAAAAACGAATTGCCCACAGAAGTGAAAAAACGAATTGCCAGAAGTGTAAAAATGAATTGCCCACAGAAGTGTAAAAACGAATTTCTAGAAGTGTAAAAATGCCCACAGAAGTGTAAGAGTGAATTTCCGAAGTGTAAAAACGAATTGCCCATAGAAGTGTAAATACACCCACAGAAATTTATAAACGCCCACAATGGTATAAAACGCCCCCATTAACATAAAAACGCCCACTGTAATCTGTAATCCACCCACAATCATATAAAACGACACCAGTCATATATACACACAGCCATAAAATCTCTTTGTCCCAACCGACATGCAACAACAGAGTAAGAAAAAATATTTTATAACACAATTTCAATCGTCGAAGAACAAGACAAGAAAACCAATCGATCCAACAAGTATCCAAGCAGATTGAAGTCAAGTATTTTTCATCTCACAATGCCAATACAAAAATGTTGATAACAATAAGAGAGGGCCAAGGTCCTAATACCTTCTATCATACAAAATGAAAAACATACTGTTGCCTTAACTCCCGCCTCGAATGATGACCACGTGCTCCAAACCGCTCCTGCTCCGTGCCGCTCCCCTCACCAACCATCGAGACTACACCAATACCTCCCAGCCAATATCTAGGGGTACTCTGCTTCCCCCTTAGCCCCTCGAGCCGCAAAGGGGCCACACACAATCGAAATGGTCCGTCTAGCTTCCCAGCTCACCTCGCAAGGCCGAGCTACCACTCCTATCCAAGCTGGAAAATCCCAACTCTCCACAAGTAATTAGTCAAGTCACAATTCCGGCAGCGTAACGTTACGCTAACAGCCCATCCCCTTTCTTCCTCATCTTCCCTTTCCTTTATAGAGTTTTTCCAACCTCCAACTTTCCCTAAATCACATTTTAATTAAGTTTTAATAAAAATATTCTAATTATTCTCCTTCGCACAAGTGTTGTCCATCCCCCTCTTTCCTCAAATAATTATTTTCTTTAAATTATTAAATTACTCATTTCCCTCACCCACCTAGAGTTGCTCCTAAATTTCCTCCTAGGTGTTCCTAGTTCCCCTTACATGTTTTAAATAATTTCCTTAAAAATGAAGTTGCTAAATTAGCTCAAATTAGAAGGTTCCTAATTGTAGATTCCTTACTATGTTGACCTCGCTTTTTACCATAAGTTCTCAACTTTCCTTTCTTATGTTTCCTCCATTACTTAGTTTCCTAATTCTTAGTATTCCCTTCTTTCCCCTTTTTATTAGAGCCAAAATGGCAGTTGCGCTATTTACACTTTTCCCTTTATTATTAATTTTAAAATCTTTGTATACCTCCACAGGTTAATAATTTATTTCCTCTTTACAAATTTAAAACCACGGAATTTAATTAAATTATTCCTCTCTTCATTTTACCCTCTATATTTAAGAAGACTAAAACTATTACTTAAGTGGGTTTTAGTTTATATCTTTATTTTTATTTTTATAGAGTCTTTTTTCTTAAGGCTAAACAAAATTTTACCCTAGAGAAGTTTTAGACTTAGGTTTAGATTCTGAACTGGGCAACAATTATTTAGGGAAGTCATTTTAAGAATTTCTTAAGGTGTTAAATGTCTTAGGGCCATCTAGGTTTGTTTCTTCCTCAACATCAATGCGATGTGCCCTTCAGAATGCACCATGCACTCCAAGGGTGCCACTCGCCCTGGTTGTTTCTCTTGCTCGACGTGCCCTTCAGGATGCACCACATGCTCCAAGGGTGCCACTCACTAACTTGTGTTTCTTTCGCACGATGTGCCCTTCAGGATGTACCACGTGCTCCAAGGGTGCCACTTGTCGACTTATGTTTCTTTTGTGTGACGTGCCCTTCAGGATGCACCACATGCTCCAAGGGTGCCACTCGCCAACTTGACTGATTGGTAGACATCTATAACCCCTGGAGTCAACACTCCTCCTGGTGAACTTGTGGGAGACTAAGGGCTCTAAGGAATAAGGCCCCCGCCTCATTACGTGCCCCTTAGAATCATCGTGAGCGATTGTCGCAGTCTGCCCTCACGACCTCGTGGATCCTCTCGAACTAGGTTGTGATAGGGCTGTAGTCCACACCTCTCCCTCAAGCTCTATGGAATTCGTGTGTGACCCCTTTACTCCATATGTGAGTCTGGTCGGCAAGCTATCATCAACAATCGTGTCAGAACATGTCAACATCATATCATCAAATCAATGAAATATCACAGTAAATAAATCAACCCAAATAGCACACTCCCTAACTGAATACGGAGTCCAAGGGGTTCCATCGATACCTCAGCATCCTCAAGGTCCAAAAACCTTGCACACTCAGTAAAACCGAGTCAATAGCACCTATCTATGTCAAAGCAGTAGAACATCATGTCAGCTATCATAACGCATCATAATCAAGGATATATATGGTTTAATATCATAAAAGTCCAGATCACTGGCAAGCAAGTGTCCTCAAAGAAAAAAATTTCTCAGTGTTCCAGAGCGGGATGTTACAACATAACAATGGGATTTTTAGATTAGATGCATTCTCGTATACTATGGGAGATTTCCTCTTCGATGCATTTCAAGTTCTATTGTGTTTTCATTATTCCTCGATCGAGACGCGCAATGGATTGATATATCATTTTGTGGTATGTTTAAAAAATGGCGAAGATGAGGCATTAGAGTCGTATCAATACGAATTGGCATCTGATTTTCTTTGCGAGTTGCATGGAATACATGATGTGAGTACATATTTTTCAAAGATGTGGTTGTATGCATCTACAACTCTGCCTGCACATGAGAGGGGACTTTGGGGAGATACATTTTTCATATGGTGGCTATATAAGTGGTTGAATATATCAATTGGAATTTGGTCATTAACAAGAAAAAGAAGATATCTAGTGTTCAAAAAAATTCCATCTAGGGATCCATATTGCATCTTGTTCTATGATGTCAAACCTCTAAGTGGTCACTATGAACCACTACTCTATGGAAAATTTTCCATATGAAATCTTGGAGGACCTGATATTTACTTGTCCCTCACCTGCAAAAACCTTCAATCGCATTGGAAATGAATTATGCATCATATACACTCCCATGGATTGCACATAGCAACAACTATTGCATCTAGTTGTGGAGATAGTTTTTTCAATGCAATTTGATATTTGATAAAATCATAGTTTGATTTGCACTCACTGTGACTTTACACTATGCAATCCTTTTGAAATGCAATTATAGGTGGTAGTCAACAAGCGTTTAACTTCTTGCATCAACACCTTTTACCATATCTCCTAAAAATTATGTCAATAATTGGAAGTTGGCAACAATACCTTGTAAACATGGAAATTCAATATGAGAAAGGAAATGTACAGGGTGGAACATTATGTTTACAATGAATATATGTGATATTTAGAGTAAATATCCAGGTCTATTCAACCCTATAATATGGTATTGTCCATTCCTGTTGTATTAATTCAAACCACAATCAAACAATTGACATCATATCATTGAAAATAGATACGCCACACATCCATTATAAAACTTTGATAAGAAATACTTCCAATTCAATATCAACTGTTCATTCAACCCAAACCACATAAAATCTACATAAGTGTTGCATGTTGTCTAATCAGGATGAAACTCATCCCAACTGTCATCAGGTCATACAGAGCTTAAACAAAAAACATAGACTAACTCATCACAACTTGAAAAAGGTCATACATGAGAGAAAATAATATATTGGTACACTCCCTTCTAGACCTCTAGGTTGTACAACCAGTCATCATGAGGTGAAAGGGAGCTCCACTCAGAAACATAAACTCACATATCACAACCTAAAAAAATTGTGCGTGCACAACACAATCGCATTTTCACACTTTCTGCTAAACAAAAACATTACATGTCCAATGACAAACAACATCATTGTTTGCACCATCAATATGGTAAGGAGCCAAAGCTCATAACAAATTTCAATTCCACCTTCAACATGGGTTGTCAACAACTGAAACTAGTTTCCAGTGGAAACCACAAGTTAACCTACCACATGTTTAAAAAACAGATATGTGAGAGAAAAAGGTGTATCTACATATCCCACAACGGTCATGATAATGACCGAGTGGAAAAAATTACATATCATGTGTGCACATTGTTATGAAAGCATTAAAATAATTATGTTCCAGAGCCCTCTACAAAGAACAAAACATTTGTATAAATGTTAACTAGAACATTGTTCTTGAACAAGAAAATGATAGCTCCGCACAAAGTTTTGACACTACTAGTGAATTTTATACAAGAAACGGATAAGAGAATGAAATACCTTCCAAAACATTGATACATGGATTCACTGACTCACAACGCATTCATGACTTACAAGACAAGATTGTCGAAATTGCACCTGCTGAAGGGAAACATACACTTGGAATATTCAAGGATGAATTTGTTGAGGAAATGAACTTCCCAACACTATTCTATGGAGATCCATCTCCCAGTAACATCAAAGAACAATTTAGCTACCAAAAAATACTTCGATGGGAACTACTACATTCAAGCGGTGATTTCTCTTGTCACATAACAAATTTGTTTTTTAAAACAATGTGCATAATAATTAAGTAAGTTCTCTCTTGCATGTGGGTAGGAATAAGAAAATGCTAGATACAATGAATAAATGTATTGGACAGAGATTTCAAGTACAAAGAAAACCTAGAAAAAATCGTAAAATATGATATTGGATACATAGATTTCAAAAACATTTGCATCTCTCCTGACTACTTGCAGCAAAACAAGAAAACTATATTTGAAATGATCTGAAAATTGGGACCCCCAACTTTTTTTATCACATTTACAAGTGCAGAGCATCACTGGGATCCGTTAGTGGCTACAGTGTCTGCACTGTATAGGAATAGGAAAAGGAAAAAACAAATTGATATATTGGAAAATGATGACATTGACTACCTCATAAGAAAAGACCCAGTGACATGTACTCGTTACTATAGACATAGAATAAATTATTTGACTAAATTGATATGTCATGATGAAACGTTCTTCAGAAAAATATTGGACTACTATTTTGTGACTGAATTCCAGAATAGAGGGAGTGAGAATGACCATGCACTGTTATGGATAGAGGGTGCATCGGTCTATGGAAATGAAAACAACTCAAAAATCGAACAGTTTCTAGAAAAATACATAACATGCAACAAAGATCATTTGGATCCATAAATTACCAAAGTTCATAGACATTAACATAGAAGAAGTTGTAAAAAATGAAAAAAATCAAATTGCAGATACAACTTCCCAGTGTCGCCAATGAGAACAACAAGAATCATAGAGACAATTAGTTTATAGGAAATGTTCTCATTGAGAAATATAAATCTTTGTTCAGATTTCTAGAACAATGAGACTTTGATGACTTAACGAGCTTTGAATACTTATTGGCATAACTAAATATAACAAAAGATGAGTACATTTAAGCAATACAATCTACACTTAAACAACCAACAATTTTCCTTAAATGAAAAATTTCACATATTTTGAACAACGGTTTATCCAAGGACATGCTAGTTATGTGGAATGCAAATACATATGCACAATATGTCCTCAATGCATATTCTGCAGCATCATATTGTACCTTGTACATAACAAAGTTTGACAAATCTATGACAAGTGTATTCAAAAGAATACAAAAAGAACATGAAAGAAGTCACATTGATTCTATGCAAATGATATGTACACTTGGAAACACATTACTTAATCTTCAGAAAATGTCTACTCAAAAAGAATTCCACATTGAACTTTCCCTTCCTCTGAACTATAGTTCAAGGAAATGTGTCTTCATAAACACATATCCACTTGAGAAACACACATTTGTGCTTAAACCATTGTCTTTGCTAGAACAAGATCCTGAGAATTTAGAAGACGTGATATGTCACTCTATTATTGATTATTACCTCCAATGTCCATCTCCTATTAAGCATATCTACCTAGCAGAGTTCATATCGCATTTCAAAAAAAAATTGTACACCCATATAAAAAAAGAAAAAAACCAAATGTAATATGCTTTTTCGAATACAACAAACACACTGAATATGAAAACTGTTGTAGAGAAAAACTATTGTTGTATGTTCCATTTGATCAAAATGAAAACACATTAAAACATAACTTCCCTACATGAGAAGCTGCATATATTATTTATGAGACTATAGTACAAACCAATGACTCTATATTTACATACCATGTTAATCCAACATGCGATGATTTTCAAAGTGTAGTTAAAGAACTAGAAAACCTTGACAATGTTTATGAGACGTTGACAAATCATAAAACAACTAGAACTCCCTATGAGTCCTATGACTTGAAAGCAAATTGCCTTTTCCTCGAGAAATCACCATTGAAAAATGTATCAATATTGGATTTCAAGTCACATAACATCCTTTCTTTATTGAAAATAATGAATACTACAGAGTTAGACTATTGTTAAATCAAGAACAACAAGAAATCCTAAAGGACATTTAAATTAAAAAATGCTTAAACATGCACACTCATGTTCACTTGTTCCTTATAGGAGGGGCAGGAACATGAAAGACATTCACATCAAAATCACTATTCCAAATGCTTATACAAATCTATGATTCAAACAATTTGACAGAACCTATGAAACCAAAGGGGATAATAGTTGCATACATAGGAAAATATGCATATAATGCAGGTGGAACAACAATCCACTCTGCATTTTTAATGCCTTTTAACAAGTCACATTTTCTTCCACTCAACAAGGAAATGTTAGATACCTTGTCGAAGATTTATGATGAACTAGAAATTGTCTTCATAGATGAGGCATATTTTATTGGAAGTCGCTTCTTATATTCCATTGACAATCGACTGAGAAAAATACAACAAGAGCACACCAAATACTTTGGGGACATTGAAATGATATTCGGTGGGATATTTACTAGGCACAACTCATCCAATATTCTTTGATATTTGAAAAAACTACGGTCAATATGCAAACAATGAAGCATGACTTCTGGAAAGACAATATAAAATTCTTTGAATTACATACTACAATGCGACAGACAAATGAAACATTTATTGCAATTCTGAATAGAATGCGGACAAACATCCAAACATGTGATGAATTAACATATATCAATTCAAGGTGCATGCGACCTGCACCAACCAACCCATCCTTCCCTTACATGTTCTACATGAATATGGATGTTGGAATGCATAAAAGGTATATGTTATCCTCTCATGCCTGGCAATGATATCATCATGAATTCAATTGACCTTGAAGAAGACAACCATGGAAATGTACCATGCCATTAACATACAACCAATTTTCCTTTCCAACTTGTACTGAAAGTAGACATGCTAGTTGAAACATATTCTTGGAACTATGATTCACAATATAGCTTGGTGAATGGTGCAAATGGAATACTCAAATCTTATACCATAACAAAAAAAGTTGATGTCCTATGGATTAAGTTCCATGAGCTGCATATTGGCCACCGAAAAGAAAACAAGTTAGCTTATCTATATAATTAAAACACTACACGTGATTGGACACCTATCTTAAGAATATCAAAACCAGTATCGACATCGGAAAAGACAAGTCAACTGAAGATTTGAAAATAGTTTCCAATTAAACTTGCATGTGCATGTACAGTCCACATATCACAAGGGCTAACACTTGATAGTGTTGCATTTGACCCTATTGGAATTCTAATACATGGACTTGTATACACAGCGTTGTCCCATGCCAGAAGTATGGACTCGTATTTTCTAAGCACTCTTACAAAATATAACTTCAAAGTCAAACATAAAGTTTATATTGAGATGCAATTCGTTAGGACTAGCGCATAATGTCATCTATAATATGATTACCAATCCATACAAAAAAAATCATTTGTATCAATTCTCTCACTTAACACGTACATGATACATTCATATATGGATGATATAGTCAATGACTATGAAACAACGCAATCCGATATCTTGTGCTTGCAGGAAACATACATGAAATAATGCATGCAAAACAAGAAATTTCCAAATCACAATTCCATATCAAGTTACATTACACATGGGGTGATGATATTAGTGAAAAAACATGTAACAATTTTGGAGCATATGCATTTTGAAGAAAACAATGTTGAGATGGTGGTGGAAAAAGTAATCTTTCATTAATAAGAAATTGCAATACTCAATCTCTATGTTGCTCTGCATGCAACAGTGTCCAACATATTGAATGTTCTTTCAAATTAATTACAACATCTATGTCTGAACGAAACCATTATCATTCAAGGAGACTTCAATATTGACATGCTACAAAATAATTCCATAACAAAAGAATTGGAAAACTACATGTGCAATTACGGTCTTCACTTTCTTTTGGATAAGATAAACCATGTACAAAATGCACTTATTGACCATGTATGGTCAAATGTGCCCATTTCACAATACAACCTCTTTATCTTAGACACATACTAGTCTGATCACGATACAATTAGTATTGTACTTGAATTATGAAATACACATCAAGCATATTACAAAATCATATTTCTATGTCTCAAAGCATATCTAGCTAAGTTGTTGCACAAAACCAAATTATTCAACTAGAATCAACCAACTTCTTAGTTTTTCCTAGTTTGTAATAGATTTTGGATAGAAAAAAATTATATATAGACACATACATGGACAAAAAAAAACAAAGGTACATGCTTCTAACACTATTTGTTACTCAATTCCTTTGATTCTACTTTACTATATGTACATATTCCTTGTTTTTTCCTTACATACCAACTTACTTTCATGTTCATTGTGTTTTGTACTTTCCTTCATTGAAACAAACAAAAAACCTGGACAAGACAAAGAAATCCTAACCAAAAATGTAGAATAAGACATACAAAGGTGCATACTTCTACCCGTATTCCATATTACATTCTTTTTCATTTATTATGTGTATATTTATTCTACTGATTTGCAGTTCTTTTTATTATTATTAGATATTACATATCTTCCTATATATTAACTTATCTTTATGTCAATTGTATTTTCTGTGCTTCTACCTTGAAATAAATGAAATTGTATTCCATCTTTTTTACATGTGTTCCTACATCGAAACTTCCCTTCATGTCCATTGTATTCTCTGCATTGCTACATCGAAGAAAAAAAATGCTAATTGAACATGATGATGGAGCCTTATGTTCCACAACTGAGGAAGATGGAGTACAATCTTCCAAAAGGTATGCCAATAGTAGTACCAAATCAAATACAATGCATGTTCTTAATGTACATCTATATCAATTATGGGTAATATACAATGCGTATGCATATTTGTTTGTTGTGACGTTCGATGTGAACATGTTTGTATCTGAAAACGTTTGACAAGTGACATGGGCATGAGTAGTCAATCATCACAAACATCAACAAAATGACAAGGCCAAAGGTAAATATTCATATATTATGATCTTGCTATGTTTAGGAAACAAATATCCTGAGTTATTTATTCTACTATTCCATGATAAATATGTTTATGTCATTTGCAACACATGTTTTTTAGTTCAAAAGAACTATTGACAAGTATAAGTGAAACATCCAACAAAGTTCAAGGTCCAAAGACTAAGAGGTATGGTTACACAACTCTAATCTGCATAGTTTATTCAAATTGTACATATATTAAAGCTTGTCATATTTGAGAATATGCTTGCATATAAGAATTTTAAGTCATATATTTGTTTATTGCTTATGGGTTTGAGCAAATTTTTCCATCCGTAAAACACCCTTCAAATTGGAACATGGTTTACATTTGGGCCACCAAAGATACTATTAAAATATAATAATATGAATAATATTGAAATAAATATAATCAAAATCTCTTTAAGCTTGAACCAGAGTTTTTCGAGCTCCAAGTATATTTTATAGATGATAATGTTTTTCCCATAGTTAATGTGTTTCTATCACTTGATAATTATCAAACTAAGTGTTGTTATGTGAGAGATAAAGTTATTTTCTCCCTTTCTTTTCCCTCTTCTATACTTACTTGTTTTTACCTTTTCTTCTTTCGTTGTATTATACCTTTCTAGTTCTATAATTAGTCGCATTTCTATGATCGCAGGTTCCTAGTTTGGCACTATAAAACTCTCATGCCCCATGTTCCACGATATACATATTGCATCCAAAACTTTTGTAATCTACAATTCAAACCTGGACTCCTCGAACTTGCAAGAATTACTCTACCTAGGATGAGTTTGACTGACTACCCTGCCTTTCCATACTTAGTCTATTCTTCAAAGTTTCATGGGTTCAAGGAACCTGGGGTTCACAAAAGTTTCAAAGCATTTTTTTCTGCCCTCCATCCTCACCACCTTCGCCACTTCCCAATGCACATTAATTATGATTTTACTAGTGACAACTCACCACACAGGTTCAAAAACATTGGCATGAATAAGATAAAAACTTGAGGAAATCTCCCATTAAAACGCATTAATGGGAGGATATTATGGGATTTGATGATTTTTTTGTGTCATCCTTGAATTGGAAAAAAATTGTTGGTTATTTTAGTTCTTTCAAGGAATCATCACAGTAAGAATGAAACATTGTTCTAGCCCATTGTCATATACAAAGGTTTTGACGTCATGTCCCTCTTTAATATTATGCTTATATTATAGCTTGTCATATTTGAGAATATGCTTGCATATACAAAATTTAGGTCATATATTTTGTCTATTGTGTAGAAATTTTGATACAAATTAATGTATTCCTGCGATTCTCTTGATCTAACAATTTCCGCCACTTGTTAAATACATAATCGCTTCTACTATTATTATTGCAGAAGAAATTAAACCACGATCACAACCATAATGCACAAAGTGAAATATCAATAACACACAACACATAAATTTTACTGGGAAAGCGTAAAGCTAGAAACCCCAACTATCATATATTATGTATATCATGAATCATGAAACAATATCATACAAAACTCTAATACAAGAGCTCTCAGTACAATACAATTGTCTCACACTGTCATACACAAATTAGCAAATACATGCGCCAATTCATGTGTCCAAACAACCTGCCTCCTCTGCACAAACTCTGCAATCAGAATCCTCACAATGAATCGAATGAATCATTTGCACATGCTCATACGCATATCCACTACATGTGTGAACAAATCACAACTGATAGCCAACTGTCCCTTTCACATGTTATCTCAACTGGTGTCCATTGGAATGACATGCAATAGTTAACCATGACAAGTCTTCAGTTGCATGCGAGTTAACTGATTAACTGAACTCTCACTAGTGCATGTTTAGTTACAACTAGTACAACTGATATTAACTCACTTAACTACACTTATAATTCTGTTACAATTCCAAATCACTCAGTTATGAATGAGATAATAGATTAATATTTATTGTCTAATTTAATTAAGGGAAAAGTAAATTAGACACATGTTTCTTGTTGACTTTTCAACATATTGCTTATGGGTTTGAGCAAAATTTGCGAGCTGAAAACACCCATCAAATAGAAACATGGTTTACATTTGGCCCACAAAAAATACTATTAAAATAAAATAATATGAATAGTATTGAAATCAATATAAACAAATTCTCTTTAAACTTGAACCTAAGTTTGTCGAGCTCCAAGTATATTCCATAGCTAAGAATGTTTTTCCCATAGATAATGTGTTTCTATCACTTGATAATTATCACACTAAGTGTTGTTGTGTGAAGGATAAAGTTATTTTCTCCCTTTCTTTTCCCTCTTCTATACTTACCCATTTTTTCATTTTCTTATTCCCCTCTATTATCCCTTTCTGGTTCTATACTTAGTCGCATTTCTATGATCGTGGGTTCCCGTATTGGCGGACTGAAAGATCCTCATCTCCATTTATATCCTCACATCACGAGTCTGAATGACCCTTGTTCCTTTCCATACTTATCCAATTTAATGACCACGAGTTCCCGAGTTGGCGCTAACGAACTCTCATTCCTCGTGTTTTTTGATATACATCTTGCACCCAAAACTTTCTCGATCTACAATTTGACCCCAAACTCCTCAAACTCACAAGATTCACTATACCTATGATGAGTCTTTCTGAGTCCATCTAATCTCCCTTCCTTTCCATACTTAGTCAATTCTTCACCTATTGTTGTCATAGATTTGCGGGTTCGCGGACTCTCAGGTTCACAAAATTTTCAAAGTATTTATCGCTCTCATCCATCCCCTCTACCTTCAAACCCTTTCCAATGCACATTAATTATTATTTTATTAGTGACAACTCACCACACATGTTCAAAAATATTGGCATTAATAAGCGAATATCTCGATGACATATCCCATTAAAGCGCATTAAACCAATATTTATGGGAGATTATATTATCATCCTCTAGTGTTAATTTTAAATACTATCAGGAAACAATTATTGTAACATGTTGCAATACAAACAAATCTTCATCAATTAATTATATTTTCTCACAGGCACCCCAAATCGACCCCAATCGCCTGAACTGACCGATAGTTTGATCTACCAAATGAACCTCCCTATTATCGAATTGGTAGAGGTGAATATTATGGGATCTTGATTTTTTTTTAGTTTTTTTAAGGCATTATGCCCTGCCTTTCCATACTTAGTCGATTATTCACCTCCTTTTGTCACATATTTGTGCGTTCTCGAACTCCTAGGTTCACAAAAGTTTGAAATTATTTATTGCTCACATCCATCCCCGCCACCTTAGAACCCTTTCCAATGCACATTAATTATGCTTTTATTAGTGACAACTCACCACATAGGTTTGGAAAGATTGGCATTGATAAGAAAAAATATCGAGGACATCTCCCATTAAAACACATTAAACCAATATTTACAGGAGATTATATTATCATCCTCTAACGTTCATTTTAAATACTATCAGGAGAAAAGGAACTTTCTTATCACCTTATGGCTGCAGCTTGACAACATTTTTGTGGAGACACATTGAATATTTTTGGGCAAGAGGACCAAAGTTTTCAGTGGTCCAGAGCTTATTACAACTACTCATCCCCATCTGCCCAGAAGGAAGTTATCTAGACGTATGAAATTGCGTGAGAAGGTTGTGTCCCCGAAGTTTTTTATTGTAAGGATTTGGTCACCTAGTGCACCAAAAATTATATTCCAAACCAGCGGATTATCCAGTTGTGAGACCATTCCTGAGTCACTCTATCACCTTAAGTATTTCCAAACATGTTAAGACTTCCCGAGACAACATTTACTTTCAAGAGAGAGGATTGCAGGGAGTTCTTAAATAATAATGATAATGGATTGGATCTATTACCATAGTTCTTAAAGGACCCAACAATCATCCCTGAGTACATCACCAGATTACAGGTTAGTGCATTCAAAAACCCTTTCTAGAAAATTGCATGGCTTTTCACAAGGATAACGGGACAAGAAAGTAAAACCAATATCTATCGAATGATTTTGTATATCTTATATTTTATGGTGAAGGAACAAGCCATCCTTGATTGGGCCAAGTTTATTTCCATTGAAATCTCTTCCCAATTATTTCAATAGAAAAGGAAAAAGAAATTCTTTATGTCATGTTTTCTAATTTTCGCAATAGCGCATTGTTGTCCATTCCCTAGATTATCTCTATATCAGAAGGTAAAAATTTAATTTGACTGAGTAACCTTCTGGTACCATACATTATGGAGACACAAGGCCTCCAACATTTTTATGAAGTCTTTAATGATTTTGTCTTAGTTTTTAAAGGGTTGATATTTGGAAAGGATTTTCCTTGGATGTCTCACCAGATGAGAAAGTTATTGGGTAGGAGGGGAACACTAGAACAAATGGAAAACTATAATGTTATAAGGATTTTTGGATCCAAAGTAAATCCTTCCTTCCTTCCATGTCACATATTTGATACAATTTTTCTTTCTCAGATAGCAAGGAAGTACTCCTACTGGTTGCATTTTTTCCATGAAAATAGAAAAAAACAATTCATGACTCTTCCTTGGAAAGTCGAGGGTTTCATACTCAGGAATTTGAACAAGCTTGATGAATTCGAGGGCCACTTTCACAACCTCAATTTGAAATATGTTGAAAAATTAAAAGGGTTCGACCCTAATGGTATTTTTGTAAAACACCTATTGGTTGTCGGTTTCAACAATTATTTCATTAACATTATCTTGAATGAAGACAAAGATAACACCTCAGGTAGTCCTTCTCATGAAACTAGTGACATGGAGACAATACTCATCACGAATGGGTTGTACAAGAAGAAACAAGAAATTATGGGTGAGAAAAGTGCCCAATCCTGGACTACCACACCCAAGACTATAGAATCTCAGAGAAGCACTCCAATGGCCTACCCATGTAAGAAATTCACACACAGTTATTCAAGCGGAGGAGGAGATAAAAAAATTGAAATTTATCATAAAATTCCCACAATCAAAAAATGAAAAAAAATGTGCAAGAAGAGGAGGGACCGAGGGGAGAAAGTGATATCCATGATCTCTCCCTAGAAGATATGGAACTAGAAATTGGAATTGAAAAAAAAATCCCTGACGATGACCAGCTAGAGAGCACTGCTCCACAGAACCCTCACATGTAAATAATTGGTGCCGATAACTTTGATGAAGAAGAGTCCTTTTCATTTCAAAGGGTTGGTTTTTACAACAATTCCAAAAAATTAGTTATTGAAAAGAGAGATGTAAAGAATAATAAAGGGAAATTTTGTTTAGAGATTAACCTATGGAACATGCGTCCTTCCCATATTTCATAGATACACCGAGAAACTACAGATGCTCTAGAAAATTCTATTAATGGCCTTGAAGAAGAGAACGTCAGGTTGAAGGACGGAATCAAAGAATTGGAGGGAGCTCTAATGCCCCTTCCACTCTTGGATAGTCCTTTAGTAGTGATCGATCTTACCACACCTATGAAAAAGTTAAAAGGATCAACAGTCCTTCTCACATCAACTCGAGGTTGTGTGGAAAAGAATATAAAGAGAAGAATGGAATTAATAACAGAAGATTGAGAGATGTCAAAGAGTAAGTTCTCTTTTGGAGTTGGAGTGCATGATTTTCTTGAGTATCTTGAAGAAGATTTGAAAAAAGAGCAAGGTTTCTACTTCGATGCAATTGTAACATTTGGTGTTAAATTTACTAGTATGAACGAATTGAGAAGAAGAGAGGAGGATATCCCTTCCTCGGATCGAATAAACCAACTAAACGCATGCTGGAAAGAAAAGGTTAAAAAATTGAATGGTATCGTTCAATCATGTAGCTAGTCCATATCTAGAAGAGACAAACTATTGAATAAGATAACTAAGATAGATCTAGTTGGCAACACAATGAAGTCTAAGACCTGAAATTGATATTCAATGAGATTTTTTTTCAAAAAAGCAAGCATTTGATGAACAAGTTGATATCTATAAAGGATTGTCATTTGAAAATTTCTATGGCATTCTTGAATATGGTGAAGATGACGTGAAAAATGGGCTAGTTGATTATTCAATTAAAAACTAAGATATTGAGGAAGAATTGCGCAACATCTCTATTGATCTAAGGGACTTGGAAAGTGACGTGTTTAATATAAAAATCTGGCATGAAATCAACGTGGCATCATGTTGATGGGAAAAATTGACTACTCATCAACTTGGAGGAATGAATCCAGTCTGGGGTTGTCTAATTAACCCAATCCGTTTGGATTAATTCACTCTGACGGGTTTAGCGGCTCATTTGGCCGATCTAAGTCCTAAAGAAAATGAAAAAGTAACTAAAGGAAAAACAATGATCTAATAAATAACAATCGCTAATAAATATACATACATCTAATATATATCTACAATTTAACTAACTAATACTTATAAAACAATTCTAGTTATCATATGCACAATATATACAAATAATGATTTTTAATCTAAACTCATAGAAAATCCAATACTTAATGATTCTTCCGTTGAAAGTAATAAAGAAAACTAAAATACTATTTATTTTTGAGTTTATTTCCTTAGATATAAACACTCATGAAATCAAACATAAAACTGCCTAATTAAACAGAACATGCTAGATAGTAGAAATTTTTTTATATAGAGAAAACTTTTACATTTAACAAGCTAACGAAATCAAGAAACAAGATGACCTGTTGCTTGCATCCAATGTTTGTTCGTTGTTGAATATCCAACCACTTTTATCTAACGAGGTAAACCTGCTACAAATCTTGGGACTTCCCGTAATAAATGAGGGACGATAATGTTGGAGATTGAATTATAACAATAGAACATTGAATAGATACAGTTACAATAATCATATGATTTGAAAATTTCTACAACGAGATAAATCTTCCTGTAAGAACTTGCATACAGACATTCAACATAAATTAGAGATGAATCTACTAATTTAAATTGGATAGATGATCACTGTGTGTTTTGTTCTGAAACACGAGATATGGACACCTTATATAAATCAAATGATATCAACTCATAATAAACTATGCCTACAAAAGCAATCATAATCTATTATAAAATTGAACTAAACATAACTTGAATGAAAACATCATACAAAAAAGCTAAAGTTGTAACGTGCATCATATTCCATTCAAGTCTGTGATAAAAATGCCCATACTCTTGCCCCAGCCTGAGATGATCAAATGTTTACAAAATGATGTGTTTATATAGGTTTTAGGAAACATAACTGTTTCCTATTGATAAGATCAAATTTGTTTCAAAAATATGGGGGATGCAACCACCCTGATTTCACTAGATATTAGAACACTAATAATAGTCTAATTCTGTTCACTCAAAATACAAAATTGATATGGCTGGGAGACCCCAAAAGTGTCTCATATAATATTTAGAATCATAGGCTCCTTAATTATCCTGAAAACAAATGAAAATGAGAAGATCTCAGATATGTTTTCAATTATCAAATCAAACAATTCGATTTTTTCTTAACTACATACAAAATCTTGCGATTATGTAGCTAGTTATAATAGCAAATGCAATCTTATTATATTGGATAAACAAAACAGACTAATCTTAATAAGAAAAAATAGTTTATTCAATCAAATCGAATATCCTAACTTAACAATGACACAATCATGCTATTAAATAAAAAAAATCATACCTTTGATCATGAAATCAAATCGAATCATGATGGTTGTAGTTGCTTCTACATTTTTTTTAAATATCACATGTCCTGTAGATGTATAACTTTCTGACAAACTGGTTGAATATCCTTCGAATTGATCAAGGTTTCACAGTACGAGGCTGAGACACAGGGCTGGAATAGTGAGAGGGGTGTTGTGGGATGCTAAGGCACAGGCCTGGAGAGGTAACAAACGTTTCAAAACTTGCAAATAGACCAAAACGCACACTCACTTCATCCACAAAGAAAATATGAGATTTGAACTCTAAAGGACGAGCTATATCTCTGGAACAATTCAATTTCTGGGGAAACTGCCAACACTAAAGGTAAAAGGGACTCATTTCAGTTTAGGGTTTTCAAGGGTTTGATCTAATTCAAAACCATTTGCTCAGAATAGCTCTCGCAAAAACGTGTCTCTGCAGGCAATTACAGGGTTAACTGAGGAACTCTTCAGTTACTTCTAATTTCACATCACCGATTTTTTCCCTACAGCCATCAAAGGTTAAGGAAAATTCTTGGGCGACTTGAATATTAAAACCCTTAAACTTTTCGATGAAAATATGCCAACCATTCCTTTCCAAAGCTTCCCTAACATTATCATATGAGAGCAGGGTTTGGACGTCATTCAGTTCGACCCTTACCACTGGAGCCATGTTGAACGGATGGGTGATCAACATAGAACACATAGGTAGGGTTTGAAAAAATTCAATAGAGCCATAGCTCTAAGCCTTATCAATACAAGCTGTGATGATTCAAATGGTGGGCAAAGTGTTAATCACAACACGTGTGAGCAAATTCGTGAAGCCCGAGACCATGCTAAGGAGTAATGTGATGTTGTACATCATATGCCACCTTAGCATTGGGTACATGCTAGGACCAGAGTAGTTGAAAACATAGTGCATGCCTCCAAGTTTGATTGCAAAAATAGGTGAGTTTGCAAAATCAAATAATCAAATGTTTCATGAAAGAAATATGATTGAAAATCAAACTAAAATCAATACAAAAAATTGAAAATCAAATGGTGGGGATCTTTCGTTCATGCAACCAATGCTTTCTATTAGGAATTCTTAGAATCAAAAGTATCATAAAGAAGGAGAGCAACCTGCTCATAGCAAAAAAAAATCACAACTCTATAATAAACCATATGAGCAGTTTCCCTTTAATGAAATTTTCGAAAATATAATGGCAATCTCAGCTGCAAGTTTTCATGCTTGCAATCATCCAGTTACTCTACATCTTTAAATACAAAGGTTTAACCTAGTACTCACAATTTACACTTTCTTATTGCTAGGTCTCGTTGTCTTCCATCGCCTAGTTTCTTCTTTCTACAAGCTTGATTCTTGTAAATATTTTCTTTATGGTCCGAGGGAGCCCCAATCCTAGTCATTATGGAAAACGCATTTAAATTTCAGAGAGTATGTACTGAACTATAAATTTTTTGACAAATTCCTAGAGAGTTATTTTGGGAAATAATCTCGACTGTATTATGTAACCCAGTTTATTTGAATATAAAATATTTGAGGTTTTTATATCATTATATTTTTTTTTCTTCCCATGTATCTATAACATCCTTCTCTAGCGCACTGAGCAAACTTATTCTTTGAGGACACTTGCTCGCAAGTGATTCGGAATATTATGCTATTAAAACTTTTGATTTTGATTATGAGGCGTTATGGGTTGATGACATGTTGTTTTACTGCATTGACATAGACATGTGTTATTGACTCGGTTTACTGAGTGTGCAGGATTTTGGACCTCAAGTATGCAGAGGCATCAATGGAACCCCTTGGACTCTGGATCGAGTCAGGGAGTGTACCATTGGGGTTTGATTGTTTTACTATGATATTAGTGCATCTGATTAGATGATATGATATGGATATGTTCTGACATGATTTTTTGATGATGTAGGCTGACGATAGCTTGCCAACCAGACTCACATGTGGAGTAAAGGGGTCATGCATGAATAGCAGAGATGTTGAGGGAGAGGTGTGGACAACAACCCTGACATAGCCTACTATCACTCCCGCCGTGGCTCAAACTGTAGGTTAACGTTTACCTAGTTTGAGAGGACCCACGATGCCGTGAGGGCAGACTGCGACAGTCTCTCATGATTATTCTAAGGGGCACAAAATAAGGCGGGGGCATTATTCCTTAGAGGCCCTTAGTCTTCCTCAAGTTCACCTGACAGAGTATTGACTCCAAGGGCAATTTGAGTGGCATCCTTGGAGCACGTAGTGCACCTTGAAGGGCACATCGCGCAAGGGAAACAAATTATGGAGAATGGCACCCTTGGAGCACCTAGTGCATCATGAAGGGAACGTCATGTTGTTGATGATAGAGGAATGGAACTAAATGGCCTTAGGACAAATAATGTGTTAATACTTTTTTAAAACAAATTCCCTAATTAAATGTCGCCCTGTACGAAAATTTAAGGTTTAAGTCTAAACTATGCTAGTGGTAAAATTTTATCTCTCTATAAAAAAAAAATAATAACAATAATAACAATAAAAATAAAAACCACATAAATAATAATTATGACCTTCGTTAAATCTTGTAACATGAAGGGAATAAGAAATTTAATTTATGCATTAAAAAAAAAATTATCTGTTGGAATAAAATTTGAAAAAAAAAGGGGAATTAATGGTTTTATTATTTTGATAATTTTAAAATACTAATTAAATGAGAAAAGGGAAAAAGGGTTAATTTCCACACCTGCCTTTTTGAGTTCTAATTAAAAAGCGGAAAGAGGGAAAATCTAAAAAATTAGGAAACTAGGAAAAGAGGTAAACATAAAAAGGGAAAAAGGGGAACTTAAGGGAAAAAGAGAAAGGTCAAACTTAGTAAAGCATATACTATTTAAGAGATTTCTAATTTAAACTGAACTAGCAATTTAATAAAAGGGAAAGTTATTAAAACCTGTAAGAGAATTTGGGGACACCTAGGAATGATTCTAGGAGTAACTATAGGTGGGTGAGGGAAATAATGATAATTAATTAATTAAAGAAGTTAATTTATGTAGGAAGGAAGGGGATGGGTGACACTTGTACGTGGGGAAATTTTTAGGAAATTAATTATAAAAACTTAACTAAAAGAGAATTTTTGGAAAGTAAGAAACAACGAAACTCTATATAATGAAGGGAGATGATGGAGGTTGAATCGTCTTCTGTTTATGTAACCTTACACTGCATAAATATCTACTTGACTGACTTAACTTGTGGGAGTTGGGATACCCATCTCGGTGAGGAGTGGTAGCTCGGCCTTGCAAGGTGAGCTGGGAGCTAGTCGAAATCTCTGGATAGTGAACGCGTAGCCCCTTTGCGGCTCGGGGGGCTAAGGGGGAAGAAGAGTACCCCTAGCATTAGCTGGGAGGTACCGGTGAAGTCTTGACGGTCGATGAGAGAGAGTTACATGGATCATGCGGGACGTCATTTAGAGTGGGTGATTAGGAAACGATACGCTCTCTTCATTTTTGTATGGTAGAATGTATTAGGACTTATGCTTGGATCTGCTTATTTAATGGAAAAGTAAAATGATTTTTTTTTTTACAATTGGTGACTGAAAATTTCCTTAGGCTAGCTCGATGTTTGTTGACTTCCATGGCCTTCATTTTCCTGCATGTCTTGACCACCTTGTTGTGTTGATTGTGACCTTCGTGGTTGTTTATCCTTCATCCCTATCTCACCAGTCCTCGCCTGAACAGACGGCTAGGAGCCTGATCTACGGTCGTCGCCTTAGAATTAAAATACCTATGGATCTGAATGCCCCACTTTTCTTTGTGAGGATGATAAGCGAAGGAAAAACCTGTTAGCCGGCTACCCTTGATGTTTGTCCCTGGATGATTGTGGATTCTGCCATCTCGCAACGACCTCTGCATGTGGATTATCTAGTGTCCTGGTAGGTTTTCTATTTTCCTTGACTGATAGAACCCCCGACAATCATTCCATGACCTTTCCCTTTGGATCCTTGCATTCTCTTACTGTTGTCTGCGTTGTTTGGTATTCTGGCAATGGAAAAATGTTTTTGTGTTTTTCTTGTTTCCATTTTTTCCCTTGGTTACTACAGTAATTGTTTATTATTAATGATAGGAAAAACGTAATTCCCTTATGGGATGTTGTCACAGCGATTTGTTTATTATACAATGACAAAAAAGAAAAAATAAATCCCCTTCTGCTATGATGGCACAACAAATTTCTTGTTATTTAATGATAGGAAAAATGAAGTCCCCTTCTGGTGTGATGGTACAACAAATTTCTTGTTATTTAATGACGGAAAAAATGAAATCCCCTTATGGTGTGTGTTATAACCCTAAATTGCACCACACATGCTTACCTGGCATCAGGCCAACTCATATCCCTTCCTTGCCAAATCCATGTTGAATAAACTCTTGAAAATACTCTTAAATCAAGCGGCATGCGCCCTAACCCTCTACTGCACACATTGGAATGCTGGCAGGCCTACTACTACACGCATTAGAACACTGGCTGGCCTACTACAGCCAGCATTTACCTAACAAAGCACAAAAACAGAAAAGTTACCGACAGGAGAAAAAGATTTGGGTCAGTTAACTGAAACTCCCATCCATGCATGGCCGATAGTTCGTCCAAAACCCTAGCTCCTTCTAGCCTATAAAAGAATGGGTAGGGGTACTATTTGGAGGAGGAAAATCATAGCAGAGAAACTCTGCCCAATTGCTGAATCCATTTGTCCTAACCCTTTAGCCTTTCCTCAAGCTTAAGGAGAATTCAAGCAAAGCAGTTGGAGGAAAAAAAAGAGCAGGATCCCAGGATCAGGATCAAGGAACGGTGGCCGGTCTCTATTATTATTGTAAGTTGATTCATCTTGAGATTAATAAAAGAATACTTTTCCCATCCCAATGCATGAGTTTTATAAGTTTTATTCGATTTATGCTTAATCTCTAACCCTCTAGTAGAAAAATAGCATGCATGTGTAGTGTTTTGTCTTGATTGCAGGATTGTCTTTGGAAGGAGCAGCGCAAGCAAGCGGACGAAGCTCAGCGGAGGATCTACACAAAACATCAGTAAAAAGGTTAGTAGGTTCTTTCCATGTTTGTATGTGAAAAAGGGTTTTAGGTTTTGGGGTGGTAGGTTAAAAGTGATTTCTTAAGGGTCATGATCTGCATGCAAGTCTAACCCTAGGTTGTTAGTCCGTAGGGTATTATTTCCCAACAAAAGAATTGGCGACTCCGCTGGGGAATTTACTCTTAGGGTTTCCGGATTCAAGTGAAGTTTTTGGGTAGTTTAAAGAAGCATATTTTCTGTTTCTTTGTTTGTCTATTTTCTGTTAGGTCAGAGCTAGCAGGGGACCTGGTTCTTAATATCAGTTTTTCCTTGACTGTTTCTTGACATTTATTATCGGGACACACAGAGGTACACACAGCCTGCAGAAGGCCTGCACGCATGTAACCCGTGCCCTAACCTTCTACAACCCGCGTTTGAATGCTTGTTGTAGAGGTTTCAGTAGCATGTAGGACTCAGAAAGCTTAAGAGGCAGTCTCCTCTTCCCTGTCAGAATTTTACATTCTCAGGGGGGTTTCTGGATCCTGTCTAGGTCTTGCTGGTTCACAGTCTTATCTCAGTCTGCCTTATTGCGTTTGTTATTTTTTTTTCAATTATTTTTCTTTTCTGTTAAAGAAGAAGCATCCAAGCCTTCAAGAGAACCTGGTTGTCAAAACCAGAGGCCTCTTCCAGGTCTGGGTTGTCTGTGCTTAATTTTTTCTTGGATTTTATACCTACACGCGGCCTGTGCCAGTTTATACCACGGGTACCTGCGCGTTGTTATAGCTCAGCACGCGTGCTGTTTCAGTGGAGTAGCGGGCTTGATTGGGTGTTTTTCAATCAGGGCGGGGCAACCATCCCCTCCTGTGGTGAGAAGTGTTCCTCTCAGGAGTTTGAGTCTAGGGTTGCACAGTCAGTAGGTTAGAGCCTCTTATCCTTAGCCTGCTTTTTCTTAGTTGATGTTGGATAGAAAAGATAAAAATAAAAAAAAATAAAAAAAAAAATTGTGTTTTATGGTTTTTAGACAAGCGTAAGAAGCAATGCTTTTTCGATTGCCATTGTGTGTCTTTGCTCTGTTTCTTTGCGATATGCGCTTTAATCCAGAGTTTTATTTTGTTTTCTTGGTTTTGTGCTTGTCGGCATTTTCCCTTTGGTGCTTCATTTAGCACTCAAATAAAAAAAAATTATCTTTTTTTCATTTGCTTCTTTATTTGAAGATTGTGTTGTTGCATCTATAGCTAGGAAGAAGTATTTTTTCATAAGTTTTGGCAGTGCATTGAGAGCATAAGTAGTTCGAAGATTGAGCGAAATTCCTTTATATTTGCTGCATGAAATCTTAGAAAAATTGAAAAGGAAAATAAGTCTTTCTTGTTGAAAAGTTGGTTTTTGCATTTTTTGTAAAAGTTTTTGTTTCCAAGCATTTCTTATTCATTTTGCTTTGAGTCTTTACACACCATTAGTTTCACTTTCATACCTTGTGACGTAAAAAATCCCATAAAAGCAACGCTAATTAAAATCTATTAAACTTTTTATTTGTAGGGTACACAAACTAGCTCAGGACTAGGGCCTTGGAATAGGTTGGAGAGGAAAATCTCCAAGGCCACCCAAAACCCAACATTGGAGTCTGTGATAGGGAGTGTAGAAGTCCAGTTACATGGAAGTTATCCGAGACCCCCCTCTAACACAAGGGATAAACGCGAGGTCGCGTAAGGAAAGGTAGTGGAGATAACCCCTCCAAAGCCGGACCAAGCGTAGTGGAGAACACATATCGAGGATTTTTTAAGGGATTCTGTCGTTTGCATTTTCCATGGGGATTCGTGGGTCTCGAATCCATTCGAGATCCTCAGTTGTCTTCTGGACCATTTTCTCTCGATACCCTTGACAAGTTTCGGGCTTGATACCCTGCTCATTGTGGTCTACCCGACTATTGACTATACCCGCCTGGTGACTGTTCGCGTGCTGGCAAACTAGTTGCCAATATTTTCTAGGGACATACACAGGTGACTGCGGGGGTATACCACGGTACCTAGGACAGACATCAGGCCATGCTTTGCAGAGTATACCCAGAGGGTGCTTCTGTTTTCGAGTTGCACTTGCACCAGTAAGTTTCTCTAGTGTTGGTTGTTGTAACTGTTCTTCAAAATAGTTAGTGATTTCTTGTTTTATCTCATAGGGGCTTCTTTTAGTGTGTGTTACTGTTTGAACGTGTAGAATACCTTAACGTATCATGGATATTCTCACACAGTGGAGGATTCAGATCTCCGCCGGTCACGAAGGCTTCTGGGCCTACCACCGGTTATACTGGAGCCACCCCCGCCACCATTGAGGCGGAAGCTAGACCAACAAAGGTCTTTCGAAGAAACCGGGTTACAAACCATTGAGCCCGAACAACTGCCGGAGGAATCAACCGCCAATCTTAGTTCGTTTGAAACCCCAAACATTGATACTTGGCCGCAGGTTATTGTGCCCATTCAATTTTACGAACGCCTGTCAATGCCTCACACAGCTATGGCAACAAACGTTGTTACTTCATCTGGGAATTCTTCTATTCCCATCACTGTTGTCACCATAGGAGAAGCATCTCCTAACTTGTCGTTGACGGTCCGAGCCACTACGGTCTCAGCCGCAACTACGTCGCACAGTGGACCGTCCCCATCTATCGCGCGACCACACCTCCCTTCACACCTAGTGCGACATGCCCTCCATTTTCATATGGTATGCCTAGTTCGGGTACTAGTCTTGCACTCACTTCCTCCACTTTACAGACTTTGGGTCTGTGGGCAGGGAGCTCTAATGCTCCTCTGCAAGGTCAACTTGGGGGCATTCCTATCCCTTTTAATGCTTTTCCTTATGCTGGAGGTCATATCTCTCCTTCGTCCCCTTCGCTTGGTGGTCTGCATCAGCAGTTCGCCAAGCAGCCTGCACACACGAGTCCATTTGGATCCGGGAGTCAAGGAACACCTGCGCAAACTCTGCCGGTAGGTTCGTCACCGTTTGTTTGGAACGAGACGTTTGGTAATAACACTTTCGCATCCACTACTTTCCCATCTGGGGGCACACCCATTTTTGGACAGTCTACTCCGGCACTAGGTACTATTCCTATATCGGGGGCACATATACCAGGACCTTGGAACTCAGGACAAGGATCCGTTCCTTCATCTGGAATGCCATTCTGGGGTAATTCTTTCCACAGTCAATGGAACCCCGAACAGACTTCTATGCCTCTCCCATCAGGACTGGCATGGGGTAATCCTTCCCAAAGTCCGTCAAACACGATGAATTCCCAACATCCTATGTCCTTCATGGGGAATCAGCCAATGATGTCTCCATAGATGCAAAATCCTTACGCTGGTCAGGGCCATGGTTTCTACCAGAATCCGGCTCAGCAACCAAACTTTTCTTGGCAACCTGGTTCCAGTCAAACTCCAGGACCCTTTTTATCGGGCTATCAGCAACAACCTAAGCTATTATGATTGGCGACGTTACACTTGCCAGATTTGACACGGTTGTTAAATGATCCTATCTGTCATGATCCGCATTGGCCTCCTATGCCAACAAAGTTTCCTTCGAACATTCCAAAGTTCGAGGCCAAGCCTAATGAAGATCCAGTTGATCACGTGACTACTTTCCACCTTTGGTGTTCATCTAACTCACTTAAAGATGACTCCGTCCAGTTGCGATTGTTTCAACGCACTCTTATCGGAAGTGCCATGAAATGGTACATTGAGCTTGATCGCTCAATATATTCTTCTTTTTTCCTTAACCATTTCCAGTTACCTGTGAGATACGACACAGGCATGAAGCTTCTTGCCAATTTCGAACAGACGACAGCGGACCATATCTCTGACCATATTCGAGAGTGGCGACGCTAAAAGAGTCTAATCAAAGTACCAGTTCCACCAGCATTCCTGCTTGAGTGGTTCCTTAAGTCTTTAGTACCGCAATTATCCAAAGACGTCGCAACTTCTGGGGTTTTCTCCGAGGAAGATGCCATCATGAGGGCTCAATAGTTTGAGCTCATCTATTCTCAGTCTAGTTTATTATACAACATCCTGCCGGATGCACCACAATCGATACTAGATAAAACTAGACAGAGAGCCGGACCACATGCCGATGGTATCGTAGGTTCGACACAAACCAAGCCCGCCGAGCAATTGACAAAACGATTGCAACAGTTATCTATACAACACTCAATGGCTAGCCAGACTACTTCTTTGGCTGCTCCTCCTACCCAAACGTCGGAAGTACACACTGTGCAGACGACTAACCCAAAGGCCCCCCAGCAGCCTGAAGGGAAGAAAAAACAATGCAATAAGGGTAAGGGGGATAAAAAAACCCACTGATAATGTTGGCAAGGGAACTACGGAAAAACGAAAGACAAGGTATCTGTGCAACTTGTGTGCGGAAGACCACCCGACCCATTTGTGTCCTCGACTTGCAGAGGCCCAAAAGTTTGTCACACATCAACAGCAAGCTGTGTTGACTAATCCCTTTCAGCATAGGCAAAATTTAACTCAAGCCTCTACAAGTGTCGAAGGGGGCAGCCAAGAAACCTGCCCTCCCCCAAATAATTCCTCTTCCGTGAATGTATATATGGTTAGGGGTGATGCTTTAATAATGACTAGAGCGCACGAGTATAGTAAACCAAGCACCTCTGATAAGGGTAAAGAAGCTGAAATCTCATCTCTTCCTCTACAGATTGAGAAGACATTGGGAGAAACAATGACACGCATTCCAAAGGGTGCATTTAAGAAATCTTCTCACAATCCAAATGCAAGGGCCACCCACAATTACTCTGTGGTGGAAGATTTATCCCAAACCCCTTGTGCTATGTCCACTTTGGAGGTCCTCCAAAGTTACCCTGCTCAGAGGAAAGCCTTGTTGACTACTTTAGGCTCTACTGAGACTTGTAACCCGGGTACCATCATGTTAGATACGACTGACTTGAAACCTCGTCTTCCTTACCACGTCGTGTTTCAGATAGTAGTGGCTCATCCCACGAAAACTTTTACATGAAATATCTTTCGCATGGTGGTCGACGAGGGCACTTCGACTTGCGTTATGTCGTTAGCATGCTGGAAAGCCATTGGTCAGCCCCAGTTGTCTCCATCATCTACTCTCCTCACTATGTTCGACGGTCGATCATTCCGACCACATGGCATCATTCCTTCTTTCCCTGTGCAGTTAGTAGGGAAGACCGTGTGCGTCGAAGTAGAGGTAGTCGATGCCCCCCTCGACTACAATCTCTTGTTAGGTCGTAGTTGGACTTATGCTATGCAAGCTCTGGTTGCTACAATTTTTCGAGTCTTATTGTTTCCGCACGAAGGCTGAATAGTGACCATCAATCAATTGTCCTTCTCTAGACCTGACCTAGCTTTGGGGGCATCCACGATTCCCATGATTGATAATCCTCAAGTCGGTGTCGTTAACGTATGAGTTGGTTTGTGCCCATCTTTGATGGTTACTTTCGATTACCCACCTCCTCATGGCGATGTCAATTTTATATCGACTCACCACAAGGCTAAGATTTTTCACGTCTCGTCGTTCCGCATGACTTACTTTCAGGATCCGTGGATTCTTCCTTCCCCATCAACCACGATGGATGAGACAGGGCATGCTGGCATGTCCATGCCCTTGTCAGCCGCTAAAGTAGCATACTCTTTGGTCCAGCAAGCTTCAGCTAATCCTGATCCGACTCCCGCACAAGAGTTGGATCCACCTCTAGAGCCTATTTGAGCTCAGGGTTCTCTTGCCAACACCGATTCGTTAGACTTAGTCTTTCCTTCTGATGAATAAGTAATCGAAGCAAAGACTAGTCCGGACAAACCTGGGGACGATCTTCATCACAGATCATATTTCCTCCCAGAGTTACACCGAATCGAGGCAGGAGAATTCACTATCACCATGACGGGAGATCAGCTGTGTCCCATTAACCTCTTAGCTACGCAGGAAATTCATGCTGAGGGCAATATGGAAACTATCGCTGAAACCATACCTATCAACCTCTCTCGAAACCCTAGCATTGTGGAGAATGTCTTCGTCGGGGCGGATTGCTCCCCCAAAGAGGCTCAGATTTACACGGATCTTTTCAAAGAATTCCGTGACTTTTTCGCCTGGTCTTATGAGGAAATTCCAGGCATCGACCCACAAAGAGTCTATCACGAGCTAACTTTGTTGTTTTTCAAGCTCACTTTGAGATCCGAAAGCAACATCTGATGAGACTGCATTTATTCTTTTCGATCTCGTCCGGATTAATTGAGAAAAGTAACCATTATGGAGTTTTCTTTAAGCCCTTTTCAGACTCCTTAAAGATGAAAAGATTGTCGAGTGACCTTGTTTCTTCACACTCGTTAAATTGGTCCAGAAGAACGTTCCTTAAACGGGTCTCCTTTTAAGCCCTTTTCAGACCCTCTAAAAATGAAAAGATTGCCGAGCAATCTTGTGACCTTTCACGCTCGTTAAACTGAAATTTGAAGTCATGTCTGTCCGGCGGTAGTTTACCCGTTTTTCGGTCCGGACGGTCAACTGTACGAACAAAGGTATACTCTATTGAATTCCAATTCTTTAGAAGAGCATCCTCTGGTAAGATTTTATTCCTTTTTCGGGCCTGAGGGACTAAATTTACGAAAAAGAAACCCTCCCAGAGTCCATAGTTAATCTCTTTTTAGACTCCCTAAAATTGAAAAGATCGCCGAGTGACCTTATTCTTTCACACTCGTTAAAATGGTCCAGAAAAACATTCCTGACGGAGTCCATAGTTAACCTCTTTTTAGACTCCCTAAAATTGAAAAGATCGTTGAGTGACCTTATTCTTTTCACACTCGTTAAAATGGTTTTGAATTGACGTCTAATCAGTGCTAGTTTATCCCTTTTTCGAACCGACTAGACTATTGACGAAAAAGGTACCCCAATGG